>CM041776.1:425193757-425319788 GCA_023374045.1 Limonium bicolor
CGCAAATCTCGCAATTTTGGAGCGAGCTGCTCTTCATTTTTTTAGAGCCCGACATTGGGCTACCCCACTTGCTTTCACTAGAATTCATATCTGGAGAACCATGGCTTTGACGTTTAGGCGGGACTTTATAACGGCAGACACCATCTTCACAGATTACCTCCGGATGATCATCATCATCATCATCATCATCATCCATGTTCCCTATCACCCGTAGTACTGTATCGTGGTGATCTACCCATATTGTCTTTGACTGGTTGCTGAGCCCTCGGGGAGTATGAATCAGCTGCTGAGGGTTCACCATAAGCTCCAAGAGATTACCGCGAGCAATAGCTTTCACAGCTTCGTCTTGAAGCTTGGTGGCGAAGTTATCCACCACTTGTCTCCTGGGATCGGAATAAGGATATATTCGTTCGTCTTTGTCCCTTGCAGTCGCAGGTTGGTAACCCCTCGGGGAGTATGGATAATCAGCAAACAGCTGCTGCTACCCTTTTAGGGCTTTTCATTACATCGCCACTACTGACATCTCGGACAACAGCTTTAATGCTGGTGACTTTAGTTCTTTGAAGAGGTGGCGGGGACGAATCATGGATGTTGTTGACATTGGCGGCGGTGGTGGGATAGTAAGTGGTAGTGTGAGCTGAAGCTGCGGCGGTCCTGTCCTTCCTTGTTCATCAACTCTGTAAACATAGGTTGGGCAGTTGCGTGGTGAAGACTTCTGTCATCGTAATACTCATACTGTTGAGCCATAAGGTCACCACTAACACTCTTCTTCTATTTTCACTTTGTTAAATTTTGCGCAGACAGTAAGGTCTATTCTCATCTACTGAACCCCCCATTTGGCCTGTTTGTGAAGCTTTTCGATAAACAAATGGAATTTATAGGCGCTGGATAAGAAAGAAATTAAGAGAGTATAGAGATATTGTGGTAGCTATTGAAAGGAATTTGTACCGATATCATGATGTGTATTCTTGGCATGTTAAGTGAAATGGATTTATTCTTTTGACTGTTTGAGATTATTCAGTTGGCTGGTTGAGAATGAGAATCATATTCTTTGTCTTCCTAAATTTACAGAACAAGATTCCATGATCATATAGACTAGAATGGAATCGGCTCTGATCTGAAATATCTGGGCTTCGGACAGTAATTTCAAACCTTATTCTTTGAGCCCTAAAAAGCAGAGCCACTTTAATCAAAGTAGAGAAGAGAAGCCCACGTATGACCATTGCAACTACTACTAATTCCTATCCACAATTCAGGTGCATATTTTTTGTAATACAAGATAATCTTTCATTTTCAAATGAAGGTTCCAACGAACATTTACTTTTGACGAGGCCGGCAGAACTAGATTCCACTTCCCAAATGATATCTTCAACCGGCCATAAACAGAAGAAAAAAAAAAGTCGTGTCTAGATATCGTTTGCTTGATAAATAAGGCATAAGACACCCTCCGCCGGTCTGATTGTTATAATGTTTTGTGGTGTTTTTTTCTTATGGTTATTTTATATATATCAATATATTATTAGAATAGAATGTAGGATTTATGTAGGATCCACACAGGAACCACCCACTTTATACCATCTGTATATCACATCCGAAAATTTGAAGAGAGAGAATCAAACTCAACTAAAAATCGTGTCTGCTTATCACATTATTGATTCATCTCATCGAATAACAAATCTTAGATAAATAATAAAACAAATTAGAATGAATGAAGTGATTAATAACAACCATAAAATTGATGCTAAAGTGAGTCAAATATCTACTCATTTAGTAACTTAATTCATTCAATTTATATTTGCTCATGTTTACTCATTTCAACTCAACTTTAGCGGTTCGGGAGGGCTGTTTTGTAGTTGTGTTGTAGTATATGTTGGTAGCTGTTTTATTGGGCTGTTTTACAGTATAAACAGATGGTGTTTTGTATTGGTATATCTGTAACTGTTTTGGAAACTGTTATGTAATATTGTGACACCTTTGCAGCATAAGTTAGTTAAATTAGTTACGTGTAGTGTGTTTACCGTTTTCTATACTACAATTTTAGATAATAATAATTTATAGTTTAAAACAATAGTTTGATTAAAAAAACTAAATAAATACTAACAAATTTTATAAGATAAGTAATTTGTAACCAAATCTTGATAAACTCAGTCAACAATTATAAAACAGTAAAGCTTTATTACACTCAGTATTTGTTGGAATTACTAATAAATCCTTAGTAATTGGTTTGTCTGTAACAGATATATATATATGTCCGCTGTAACTGACATATTAGATTGAGGCTGTAACATTAGTACTTTAGATAGTTTGAGGAGTTCCAATCATTCTGTCTACTACCAGTATATAAGACAAAGGTGCCTGACCCGATTGTAATAGAGAGACCGTTGTAATCGACAGTGTAGCTACTTTGAGAGTTGTAATGGAAATTATTTTCTTCTAAATCGAAATGGTATCAGAGCGAAATAGTTTTTGTATTCCCGATTCACAACTAAATCTTCTTCCTCCTCCTTGCGATCATTCAGTTCTAAATATTTAGAGTCCTTTCTCCTAAGAAACATGAGTGATAAGGACAAAAATGTCGTTGACGCATCGGAGCCTAAAACCATGGGCGCTGATCTTAATGATTCTTACTATTTGCACCCAAGTGATCATCCAGGGGTGAGCCTCGCGACAACATTTACAAAGGAGAGTTTTGGAGGATGGAAGAGGAAGATTATAGTGGCGTTAAAAGCAAAAAAATAAGTACGGTTTTCTGGATTGAACTACGAAAGAGCCGAGCAAAGACGATCCAAAGTATTCATCATGGGAGCGAGTCAATCACATGTTACTCTCCTGGCTGGCGCAAAGCGTGGACAATGATATCGGAGATGGCATTGTCTACTTCTCAAATGTAGCTGACGCTTGGGACAACCTCTGTGCGTGCTACAAACAAGCTAATGCGGCACAAATTTATGCCCTAAAGAAGGAATTAGTCAAACTGGAGCAAGATTCAGATTCTATCTCGACGTATTATACCAAGATGCGGAAAATTTAGGACGAATTGGAATCAATGGAAGAAAAACCCACTTGTACTTGTAGCGCGAGAAAAGGGTATCAAGAACAGCAGCAGAAAGAGAAGCTTATGCAGTTTTTAATGGCGTTGAACGATTCCTACTCCAACATCAAATCTAATGTTCTTCTCAAGAGTCCACTTCTGAGCGTTGAGGAAGTATATTCCTTGGTCATACATGAAGAAAAACGAAGACTCGTCTCCTCAAGAACAGCGACGCCAGACCAGGAAACTTTAGCCGTAGCTGTCGATAAACCAAGATTTGTTCAGACCCCAGTTGGAAGGAAATCGTGAAAAATATAAGCAAATAGAGCCAATTTTGCACCAAATGCCAGAAAAAGGGGCATATTAGGGATGCCTGCTTCGAAGTCGTCGGTATCCCGACTGGTGGAAGAAGAAGGCAAGACCGATAGCAGGAATTGCAGTACAGGTGACAATTCAGGAGAAAAAGGGATATTCTGAGTAATTATAGAGTCAAGGGTTAACCACGCAAGAATTAAGCCAATTAAGGAACTTACTGCAGAGAAATCTACAGGATTCGCGCCTCCTGATGAATCTTGCTGCTTCTCATGTAACTCTATAATTCACCCATCCTGTTATGTCTGCTTTACTTCTCAATCGAATGTCAATAGCACTAACTCCTGGATTATTGACACTGGAGCATTTGAATATATGTGCGGAAACGAAGATTTGTTTGTTGACTTGCAAACTATGAATGAAATGAAAGGTGTTATAATGCCAGATGGTCATTTACAGGAGGTTACAAAACGAGGAAATGTGAAAATTGGCAAAAATTCCTATTGCATGATGTCTTGCTGGTAAAAGCCTTAAATTCAGTTTGATATCTATTAGCAGATTGATTAAACAAATCAAACTTCCCATCATATCCATGAGTTTTTGCTGTGTACAGGACCTTGAAAGTAAAGAAAAATTGTTGATTGGGAAGGTGCAGACTGATTATCGTGAGTGGTTATATAGGTGAGATTAATAAAAGAAGAGAAATTAAAACCCAAAATAATAGTCGGGCTGCAAATAATCCCGGTCGTAGTAGTATAGCAAATGTAAGTGACCGGATATCGAACCGTGGGACTAGGTGAATTAATTAATACCTAAGCGTGTCACAAGGGGGGAAGTTAATTGACTTGTTTTTGGAGAATTAAAAATAGCAGATTAAATTACTGAGTGCAGATGGATTAAGTGGAACTCCGGGTTCAGGTTTTATATAATCTGATTAATTATGCTATCTCTACCGGTTTAATATATTAGTTTGGCAAAATTCCTATTATTATCCTAAGGACTAAGTCATAGACCCTTAAGAACTCATTTACTAGAAAATGCTCGGTCTAATCAAGGTTCGAGCAATACTAAGTAAACGGACGTTAAATTCGAGGAATTATAATTGCATCTGTAAATACTAACTCATTAAATCATAATCAAGTTTTCTTCCAGATTTACGGCTTAAACAACCTGTCTATTTATCACCTGGTCTGATCAAAATAGACTTAGAAAGCATTTTAATAAATCCATGTAATTTATTAAAATGAAGAGAGAAACCTTTAAGCGTAACAAACTGTCTTTATTAAAACCGGTAAAAATATTGATTACATAATTAACAAACCATATTTAACCCTTGCCCGAAGCAAATCCTCCTTAGCCAGACATATTAACTGGTAATAAATCTGACAGAGGTTGGACGTAATAACAGCACGGAGATGTGAATAGTGAATGGAGAAATGGGGATGCGGATGAGTGGAACATGTACGTAAGTTAATTATAAGTGAAGTGGGGAATTAGAGAATTAAAGAACTGTGAATGATGGAGTGAAGTGAGTACGGGAGTGAATTACAGGAGGAGGAAATGAGATGAGGTGAGTGATTTCTGGTTTTCTCCGTGCACTCGTAGAAGGCTGTAGGACTGGGTATTTATAGAAGAAATGAAGAGGTCTTCCGTAGATATTGCTTCATTGATTGCTTCATTGATTGAAGCATTAATTGCAGGGGACAGAAGCTCAGTGCGTGAGGGAAAAATGGTAGGCGGTGCGGAGTAGATAGATATGGCGTTTCAAGTTGAAGACGACGACTGCGCGAAGAAGAAAACTAGTCCGGTAGATTTTTTAGCCTTAACCGCCTCTTAAGAGGCGGTTCCCTTTGTGCTGACCGCCCCAAAATGGGCGGTTTGGTTGTTCTGACCGCCCCAAAATGGGCGGTTTGGTTTGTCTTGACCGCCCAAATACGGGCGGTTGCCCTTGTCTTGACCGCCTAAACTTGGCGGTAGCCCATAGAGAGGACCGCCCCAAAAGGGCGGTTTGCCCCTGGAGAAGACCGCCTCGAATTGGGCGGTTCCACAGGCGGTTCTGACCGCCTTTTCTTGGGCGGTACACGACCTATTTTCCTTCGAACTTTGACCGGCTCTAGATTCTTCGTTTGGACTCCGTTTTCTGAGCCGTCTGCGTCTACGCGTTCGTCTCTTCGTCTACTTTACTCCCGGCTTGGTTTTCCTCATGTTAAACCAATAATTTTGTGAGATAAACAATAAAACATAAACTAGAGGAAAACTAACCGAAGTGGAGAAATGAGCAAGAAAAGTGCTAATATTATACATGAAATACACCTAATAAATATGCTCATTTGGACACTCATCACACCCCCACACTTATCTTTTGCTTGTCCTCAAGTAAAACCATGTACTTAAGCAAGTAGGAGATGCTCAATACTAACAAATATTATTATGAAGGGTAGGATAAAAAAGTCAATAGTTCATGATCTTTAATACTTATTGAGGAGTGTGAAAAATTATCTGCTGGTGGCATAGGTGTGCTCAGAGTAAAACCAAATATAGAGTTTCGGGGTATGATCTAAGGTACTTCAATGTTTCTTTTGTTTAGGTGACTCCTGAGAACTTTTACCATGGCCAACTTCTCTCAAGAATGGGCATTGAGGAGAAAATAAAAGGAAGAAAAGATTTATGCAATTTGCTTCACTTTTGCAAGAGGGATGAGAAAATGTAGGCATAATGCCTTTGTATTCAAGAACACTCAACTCTCTTTCGTTGGTTACCAATGGTGTCTCTAAAGCCCCTTATTCTTTGTATTCTTTTTTTTTTTTTTTTTTAGAAGTACCCCTTAGCAATCCCTAAGAGAGAAGTCAGAAAGAAACCCTGAGCAATAAAATCCAACCAATTTGCAGATCATTTGGTCACACCGCATATAAAAATGCTCCTCAAAAGTAATCAAATGTCAAAATTTTTTAAAAATTTTACCCCTTT
The DNA here is from genome assembly GCA_023374045.1 of Limonium bicolor. NCBI lineage: Eukaryota > Viridiplantae > Streptophyta > Magnoliopsida > Caryophyllales > Plumbaginaceae > Limonium > Limonium bicolor. Next base: position 425,200,068 of record CM041776.1, read on the forward strand.
ATCCTACAATTCATAATAGTATTAGTTTTTAAAGAGAACAACCTACATTAGCAGGGTACATAATTCAATTAGAACAAATGTGAGGTAAGCAGAAGATAAGCAGAGAGGTCAATTTTTAACATTTTTAAGCATTTAGATGACCTGCCTTTCCCCCACACTTAAACTTAAGCAATGCCCTCATTGCGTAGATGAAGTAAAATTAATAGGGCAAGCAAAATAAAAGAAAGAGTGTACTCCCCAGATTTCGTAGAGTGTGTAGAGTTCCCCCACACTTGAGTGTTGCTGTGGAATGTCATGAATTTGAACCTGTAAAGAATATTCTACACAGCGAGAAGAACTCAAGTGAAGCCTGCATTTTATTATAGCAAATAAAAGAAGAATATAATACAAAATAATGAAAAATATAATAAAAAGGAAAACATATAAAGATAGATAGTGGGTTGCCTCCCACCGAGCTGCCCGGGTTTAACGTCTCTAGCTAGACGTATTTGACCAAGTTTTAGTTTGGAGAAGATTCTGAGGGCAAATTGTCCCGCTGTTCTTGGACAAAGTAAGTAGCAGATAGGTCAGTTGAAATATTGGAATGAGAATTATACCTTTTAAGTCGTGCCCCGTTGACCTTGAAAGTTGTGCCTTGTTTGTTCTGGAGTTCAAAGGCACCGTACGGGGTCACACTAACAATTTGAAAAGGGCCGGCCCAATGTGACTTGAGCTTCCCTGGGAAAATCCTTAATCGTGAGTTGTATAAGAGAACCCAATCACCAACTTCGAAGTCCTTCTTGAGAATCATCCTGTCGTGGAACTTTTTGGTGCGCTCTTTATAGATCTTAGCATTCTGATAAGCCTGATCTCGCAACTCTTCTAGCTCGGTAAGTTGGAATTTTCTCTTCTCTCCTGCAGAAGACATGTCAAAGTTTAGGGCTTTGATTGCCCAATATGCTTTATGCTCCATCTCTACCGGAAGGTGGCATGCTTTCCCATAGACTAGCTTAAAAGGAGACATCCCGATGGGAGTCTTGAATGCGGTACGGTAAGCCCAAAGCGCATCATCCAGTTTAAGTGCCCAATCTTTCCGTGATGAATTAACCGTCTTCTGAAGGATCCATTTTAACTCTCGGTTGGAAACTTCTGCCTGGCCGTTTGTCTGGGGGTGATAAGGTAAAGCTACCTTGTGTCGTACCCCGTACTTAACCATGAGTGCTTCGAATAAACGGTTGCAGAAATGAGTTCCTCCATCACTAATAATAATCCTGGGTACACCGAAACGGGTAAAGATGTGTTTTTGAGGAATCTTGTTACTGTCTTTGCATCGGCGTGGTGACACGGTATAGCTTCCCCCACTTTGAAACATAATCAACTGCCACTAGAACATATTCGTGGCCCTGCGAGGAAGGGAATGGTCCCATGAAGTCTATGCCCCAACAATCAAACAGCTCTACTTCTAGTATCCCTTGTTGCGGCATCTCATGTCTTCTAGATGTGTTACCCATTCTTTTGACAATTATCACATTGTCTGCAGAATTGATACACATCTTTATGAAGGGTCGGCCAATAAAAACCTGAGGCCAGGATCTTAGCAGCGGTCCTCGTGGGTCCATGGTGACCTCCGGCTTCCCGAGAATGACAAAAGTGAATGACGCTTGAAACCTCATTTTCAGGGAGACATCGACGAATCAGCCCATCAGCACTAATTCGGAACAAGTATGGGTCCTCCCAGAAATAATTCCTTGAGTCAGAGAGGAATTTCTTTTTCTGGGAGTAGGAAAATCGTAGGGTACTGTTCCTGAGACTAGATAGTTGGCCAGGTCTGCGTACCATGGCTCCTGTACTTTGGTGATGGAGAAAACTGTCTCGTCGGGGAAGAATTCGTTGATGGGCACACTATCCGTTGGAGTCACCAACCTAGAGAGATGGTCAGCGACGACGTTCAGTTTCCCGCTCTTATCTTTGACTTCGATGTCAAACTCTTGAAGTAGAAGAATCCAGCGCAATAAGCGAGGCTTGGCTTCTTGTTTCGTGAATAAATATTTGAGAGCGGAGTGGTCTGTATGCACGATGACCTTGCTTCCCCATAAGTAAGATCTGAATTTATCGAGGGAGAAAACTATAGCCAGAAGTTCCTTTTCGGTGGTCGTATAGTTTTTCTGCGCGTCGTTCAGTGTTCTGCTAGCATAGGCGATTACTCTCAAGATTTTCTCTTTCTTTTGGCAAAGTGCTGCTCCCACGGCGTAGTCACTTGCGTCACACATGATCTCAAAAGGAAGAGACCAATCAGGTGGTATGACCACAGGTGCTGACACCAATTTCGTGTGTTATAGTTTGGAATGCAGCTGAACATTTCTCATCAAAATGGAATGGGCGCTCTTTTGTAGCAGGTCGGTCAATGGTTTGCTGATTTTGGAGAAGTCCTGAATAAACCGCCGATAAAATCCTGCATGCCCTAGAAAAGCTCGTATATCTCGAACTGTTGTTGTTGGTGCTGGTAACTTTCGATAACCTCAACTTTGGCTTTATCCACCTCTATCCCCTTTGCAGATATTTTATGACCAAGGACGATCCCGTCCTTAACCATAAAATGACACTTCTCCCAGTTTAAAACGAGATTCGTATCCTCACACCGACTCAGGATCAAATCTAGTTGTGCCAAGCATTTGTCGAAACTAGAGCCATAGACTGAGAAGTCGTCCATAAAGACTTCTATGCTCTGCTCGATGAAGTCAGCAAAGATTGCTTGCATGCATCTCTGGAAAGTAGCAGGGGCGTTGCATAAACCGAAAGGCATTCGTCGGTATGCAAGGTACCGTAGGGACAAGTGAAGGTTGTCTTGTCCTGGTCCTCAGGTGCGATTGGTATTTGAAATAACCCGAGAATCCATCTAGGAAACAGTAGTACTCTTGCCCTGCAAGTCTTTCCAACATCTGGTCGATGAAGGGGAGAGGAAAGTGATCTTTCCTGGTGGCCAAGTTCAAACGCCGATAATCAATACACATGCGCCATCCTGTGATCTTTCTTTGAGGGATAGTCTCTCCCTTCATTAATAACAGCTTCGATGCCCCCTTCTTAGGAACAACTTGAACAGGACTGACCCATGGACTGTCAGAAATTGGATAAATGATCTCTGCGTCTAGGAGTTTCAGAACCTCCTTTCGAACTACCTCCTTGAGGTTAGGGTTTAGCCGGCGTTGAGGTTGTCGGATAGGTTTGAAGTTTTCCTCCATGTAAATATGGTGCGTGCAGTAGGAGGGATCAATTCCTTTGATATCCGCAATAGTCCACCCGATTGCTGTCTTGTGCTTCTTTAGTACCTCAAGTAACTTCATTTCCTTCTCGGAATTCAGAGAAGAGGAAATAATGACAGGCAAGTGGTCACCTTCAGCTAGGAAGGCATACTTGAGGTTAGAGGGTATTTCTTTGAGCTCGAGCTCTGGTGGTTGCTCGATTGATGGAATTGACTTTTGGGCTTCCTGTCGAGTTCTTCGATTGGTGGCCGGAACGATTGATAACCAGCCCTTCCTTTCTCTACGTACGCCAACATGGCGTTAACTTCTGGATCCTCCATCTTTTCTTCTAGAGGAGTAAGTAAAACTTCCTCTAGTGGTTCAGTTTCAACTTCCTGGATGGAAGATGGAAAATACGTGTCCTCATCTGTAGCAAAGTCGCCTTCCTCCTCCTCGTCATTTGTGTAACCCACCGTCTTAGCATGAGGAGAAAAGTTTGAGCTTTTCTTCATCATTTTCTGCATGTCGAATTCGATCGTTTCGTCCTCGTACCGAAGAGTGATTTTTCCATCATGGACGTCGATGATGGCTTTGGCGGTACTCAGAAACGGTCGACCTAGGATCAGGGGAACCTCAACATCGTCATCCATTTCTAGAATGACGAAATCAGCTGGAAAGATGAAGCGAGACACTCCGACTACCAGATCCCGGACTATGCCCATGGGCTTGATCTCTGATCTGTCTGCTAGCTGGAGTTTGAAAGGAACCGGTTGCATGTCTCCTCCTTTAACTTTCAAGAAGGTGGCGTATGGCATGATATTATGCTGGCTCCGAGGTCACATAGACCACTTCCACAGTCCACCCCGCCTATAAAGCACGGGATCACGGGATTTCCCGGATCCGTTTGTTTGTTGGGGGGGAGTGCTCGAAGAAGGGCCGCAGAGCACTCCTCTGTCAAGTGCACTGTCTCTTTTCAGATTTCTTTTTCTTTTTCGTCAAGAGATCCTTAAGGAATTTTGCGTAGTTAGGCATCTCTTGTAAGGCGTCGATCAAAGGTATGTCGAGGGTAAGCTTCTTGAAAATGCTCAAGAACTTAGAGAACTGCTCATCGAGATGTTTCTTTTCATTCTGTTGGGAACGGGAGTTCATCTTTTTTATGAGTGGAGTTTGGGATGTCGATGGTAATTCGAGATGGAGGTGAAGTAACAGGAGTAGGAATTTGAATTTCCGGGGGAGGTAAAGTTGTTTGGTGGTTTCATCAACATTGACATAGGAATCCTCATGATTTTCTTTTTCTTTTCCTTTCGGTGGCAAGTTCCCTTCCACTCCTTAAGGAGATAGCACACAAGTTCGGTGATTGGAATGTGCCATCGTCTATAAGGACTGAATTTGCTTGTTCTTTTGGATTGCGGTTTGTCTGTGAAGGGAATTGACAGGGTGGTCTTTGTGAGTGAGTAACTGCTGAATTTGAGATTGTAGGTCTTTTGGTCCTTGCGCAATGCGGCAACCTCTTCTTGGGTATCTCTGGATTTACCCATCATAGCCTTGAACATCTCTTGCATCTGAAACATATCAGACTCAGGATTCGAAGGAGGTGGAGCTGATCGGCTTGATGAAGCTTCATTGCCATAAGGCTGCTGTTGATATTGCCTTTGGCCTCCTTGGAAATTGGATTGAGGTCTGTAGTTTTGAGATGGTTGTAGGGTATGTGGGTTTGGATATTTTCAGTGTTTGAGTAGCGAAGATTTGGTGCATGTTGCGTTGCCAAGGTTGTCTGTATCCTTGATTGTTGTTGATGTAGTTTGCTTCCTCTGCTGCTTTTAATTCTTGTAGTTGTGGGCATTGTTCGTAGTCATGAGGCCCACCACATTGTGTACAAGATATAGTCGGAGACGATTGGGGTAGAGGAGCATAGCCTGGAGGAGTAGATGATCGGGAAATCATCGTCTTAGCTTGCTGGGGGTAGGAGTTCATAGCCATCTGCTCAACCACCTTCTGTAAAGTACTTACTTTGTGGCTGCTGCTGAGCATTGCTCTCCATTTGCTGTTCATGGCTTTTATGAGCTGTCGAATTTGTTGTCACTTTCCCCAACATGGTACAATCCTGGAGTACCGCTCCTTGTTCCTCCGGAGGCCCAGTCTCTGATTTCCTCACAGAGAGACTCCATGTTGTTCAGAAACTGTACTCCTGGCTTCTTTAGAATATCAGCCCCTAACGCAGATAACACCATTGTTCTGCTGGACCGATTAAGCCCTTGTAGAACAATTGTGATAATTGCTCTTTCGTTAGACCGTGGTGCGGACAAGTGAGTAGTAGTCCTTTGAAGCGGTCCCAAGTCTCACAAATATTCTCCGATGCTGGCTGCCTGAAATTGTAAATTTCAGCAATCATTTCCAATGTTCTGCTCGGAGGCAGGAGGAATTTGTCGTAGAACTTGGTGGCCATGTCGTCCCATGTACTGATGTACTTGGCGTTAGGCTATGGTACCACTTGCTAGCACTTCCCGTTAGGCTGTGTGGGAATAAAGAAAGTCTTGCAAACTGAAGTACTGCGTCGGTAGCAGTAAGGCTGTTGGCATGTTGCAAGAACTTTGTAACATGTAGCAGGGCTTCGTCAGGACTGGTGCCATCGAACATGCCCAACTCCTTCACACACCGGATCTGATGATATGGCTTCAGTTTCTGCCACTCATCGTATTCGGATGGGCTAAGTTGAGGAAGAACGATGGCCGGCTGTTGTCCTAAATTTGACGGCCTGTTAATGTTTCGAACGGTTGCTGGTGTAGATGCCATGTTAGCTTCCGGGTCAGAATCTATCACTGTGGTGGTAATGTTCTGTTGAGTACGTCTCTGCCTAAGGGTACGCAGAAAAGTTCTCTCTATCTCTGGATTATAACCGACCGTGTGATTATATATTCGGGAGGCTCTGTGACCTGGTGAAAGGCATACACCACACAAAACAGAGAAAAGAACTGGTTATGTGTTAGAATAAAAAGTGTTAGGAATTAGTGGACAGAAATTTTAAGTTAGTAGTTAGTATACAATGGAAAAATGAAATGACAGAAATTTTAAGGTAATAATTACTGTACAGAATATAAGGACAATGGAAAGAAATAACAATAATATTAGAAGTTAGATGTTAGATGTCCAAAGTCCGAAGTCAGATGTCCAAGTCAAGATCCGAGGTTATATGTCCGAAATTGGATTAACTTGTTTTTTTTTATTAAATCATGATTAACAGGTTATTATTATTAAATAGGTGAATTAACCGGGCTTAGGGACTAGATTAAATCAAGTCCCCGGCAACGGCGCCATTTTGCAGACTGATTATCGTGAGTGGTTATATAGGTGAGATTAATTAAAAGAAGAGAAATTAAAACCCAAATAATAGTCGGGCTGCAAATAAATCCCGGTCGTAGTAGTATAGCAAATGTAAGTGACCGGATATCGAACCGTGGGACTAGGTGAATTAATTAATACCTAAGCGTGTCACAAGAGGGGGGAAGTTAATTGACTTGTTTTGGAGAATTAAAAATAGCAGATTAAATTACTGAGTGCAGAGGATTAAGTGGAAACTCCGGTTCAGGTTTTATATAATCTGATTAATTATGCTATCTCTACCGGTTTAATATATTAGTTTGGCAAAATTCCTATTATTATCCTAAGGACTAAGTCATAGACCCTTAAGAACTCATTTACTAGAAAATGCTCGGTCTAATCAAGGTTCGAGCAATACTAAGTAAACGGACGTTAAATTCGAGGAATTATAATTGCATCTGTAAATACTAACATTAAATCATAATCAAGTTTTCTTCCAGATTTACGGCTTAAACAACCTGTCTATTTATCACCTGGTCTGATCAAAATAGACTTAGAAAGCATTTTAATAAATCCATGTAATTTATTAAAATGAAGAGAGAAACCTTTAAGCGTAACAAACTGTCTTTATTAAAACCGGTAAAAATATTGATTACATAATTTAACAAACCATATTTTTAACCCTTGCCCGAAGCAAATCCTCCTTAGCCAGACATATTAACTGGTAATAAATCTGACAGAGGTTGGACGTAATAACAGCACGGAGATGTGAATAGTGAATGGAGAAATGGGGATGCGGATGAGTGGAACATGTACGTAAGTTAATTATAAGTGAAGTGGGTGAATTAGAGAATTAAAGAACTGTGAACTGAATGGAGTGAAGTGAGTACGGGAGTGAATTACAGGAAGGAAATGAGATGAGGTGAGTGATTTTCTGGTTTTCTCCGTGCACTCGTAGAAGGCTGTAGGGACTGGGTATTTATAGAAGAAATGAAGAGGTCTTCCGTAGATATTTGCTTCATTGATTGCTTCATTGATTGAAGCATTAATTGCAGGGGACAGAAGCTCAGTGCGTGAGGGAAAAATGGTAGGCGGTGCGGAGTAGATAGATATGGCGTTTCAAGTTGAAGACGACGACTGCGCGAAGAAGAAAACTAGTCCGGTAGATTTTTTAGCCTTAACCGCCTCTTTAAGAGGCGGTTCCCTTTGTGCTGACCGCCCCAAAATGGGCGGTTTGGTTGTTTCTGACCGCCCCAAAATGGGCGGTTTGGTGTGTCTTGACCGCCTCAAATACGGGCGGTTGCCCTTGTCTTGACCGCCTAAACTTGGGCAGTAGCCCATAGAGAGGACCGCCCCAAAATGGGCGGTTTGGTTGTTTCTGACCGCCCCAAAATGGGCGGTTTAGTTTGTCTTGACCGCCTCAAATACGGGCGGTTGCCCTTGTCTTGACCGCCTAAACTTGGGCGGTAGCCCATAGAGAGGACCGCCCCAAAATGGGCGGTTTGCCCCTGGAGAAGACCGCCTCGAATTGGGCGGTTCCACAGGCGGTTTCTGACCGCCTTTTCTTGGGCGGTTACACGACCTATTTTCCTTCGAACTTTGACCGGCTCTAGATTCTTCGTTTGGACTCCGTTTTCTGAGCCGTCTGCGTCTACGCGTTCGTCTCTTCGTCTACTTTACTCCCGGCTTGGTTTTCCTCATGTTAAACCAATAATTTTGTGAGATAAACAATAAAACATAAACTAGAGGAAAACTAACCGAAGTGGAGAAATGAGCAAGAAAAGTGCTAATATTATACATGAAATACACCTAATAAATATGCTCATTTGGACACTCATCAGAAGGCTGTTAATGGATTGTATTTGTTGCATAATGATAGACTAGACTGTATTTCTACTAGGATTTCTTACAATTCTGGCAAACTACCTGTAACAGTTCTGTTAATAGAAAAACAGATGCCAATTTGTGGTATAAAAGATTAAGACATGTACCAGTTTACAAACTTTATTCTCTTGATACTCCCTCCGTCCTGAATTGACCATCATGTTTGCTTTATGACACATTTTTCCACTTCCATATTAAACATATAAGATAAAATAATTTTATAAAACTAAATTTTGTAACATATAGTTTATCATGTAAGGATTCATATGTAAAACTTAAATTTTCAAAATTAATTTATCTTATATGTTAAAAATTGAAGTCAAATGACATGTCCAAATAGTAAATAGGACGGTCAATTCAGGACGAAGGGAGTATAATAAAGAAAGATGATATTCAAGGTTAATCAGCATGCGATGTTTGTCATAAGGCTAGATCAATCAGAAAACCTTTCACTGATTCTGCAATAAAAACTAAAAAATGTTTTGATCTGATTCATGTGGATGTATAGGGACCTTTTAAGGTCCCAACATATGATGACGGACGATATTTTCTCACATTAGTGGATGATTTTTCTAGAAGCACATGAACTCATTTTGTAAAATACAAATCAGATGCTTTCAATGTCTTAACTTGCTTTGTTTAATTGATTGAAAGACAATTCGAAGCCAAGATTAAGAACATTAGGAGTGACAACGCTTTTGAATTGAGCAATAGTAATGAGGGAGCTAAATACTTTAGAGAAAATGGCATCATCCATCAAACTTCTTGTGCTCACTCCCCACAACAAAATGGAGTTGTGGAGAGGAAGCACAAATATCTTTTAGAGACAGCTTGTGCTCTATTTTTTCAAGCTAATCTAACTTTGCCAATTTGGGGAGAGTGTATTAGGTATGCCACCTTCTTGATTAATAGACTTCCCTCTAGAGTTTTAGATGGTTTAACTCCTTATGAAGAACTATACCAATGCAAACCTGAGTATTTGGATCTTTGTATTTTTGGCTGTCTTTGCTATAAAACGGATGTTAGAAAAAATAAAGGTAAGTTCGAACCAAGGGGGTCTGCCTATATATACCTTGATGTTGCTGATAACAAAAAGGGTTACAAAGTAATCGACTTAGAAACCCAAGTTGTTACTGTCAGCAGAGATTTGGTTTTTTATGAGCAAGAATTCCCTCTGAAATCTGGTATGCCCATGAGTACTGATGCCCCACGCACTGAAAAAGAAGACATTCAGTCCTTTGGTGAGAAACAGGTATATAGACATGGGATGTATGAAGATGATTAGGTGGAACAACCACAACATGTGCATCCTACTAGTTCCAATGAACAAGGTCAACCTGCCAGTACAGAAGATCAAACTTCCAACTTAGAGAATATAGATACGGATAATTCAGAAGCTATCAACACTTTGAGAAGATCAACCAGAGATCGTCATGAACCAGCTTATCTTGGAGATTATATTCTAGGTGAGGCACATGTTCCTGTAAATGACGTCTTCAACAAAATAATGTGTGAAAGATTGTAGAAAGAAACAAGTAAGGTAAACTGCTTACCCGACTTTTTGATTAACATTCAACCCACTAATGTTTGTTCTATGCAAGCTTTGACTTCACACTCCAAATATGTTATTCAACAACTACCAAGCATGCATGAACCCAAAACTTATAAAGCTGTTGTCAAGGATCATGCTTGGATTCAGGCAATGAAAAATGAGTTGCAAGCTCTACAAGATAACAACACCTGGACAATTGTTGATTTACCAAGAGGTAAGCATGTCATAGGCTGCAAGTGGATATACAAGATCATGCTAAAATCAGATGGCAAAATTGAAAGGTATAAAGCACGTTTAGTGGCAGAAAGATTCAACCAGAAATACGGTGAAGATTTCTAGGAAACATTTTCACCAGTGGTAAATATGACCACGATTAGATCCCTTGTCACGGTTGTTGTAAAGAAAGGGTGGCATCTTGATCAGCTAGATATTAACAACGCGTTTCTCCATGGAGATCTTCATGAGGAAGTTTACATGGAGATACTTGAAGGCCTCAAGGATCTATACAAGAACAAGGTTTGTAAACTGCAGAAATCCATCTATGGATTGAAGCAGGCTTCACGCCAATGGTATGAAAAACTTATTGATTTTTTACAATACCATGGATATTCTCAATCAAAATATGATTATTCACTTCTTATTAATGGACAATTTAGAAACTTTCTTGGGATCTATGTCGATGATATGATTGCTACAGGTAATGACATATCTGAAATAGCACATATAAAAGTTGTTCTTGATGATAAATTTAAAATCAAGGACTTGGGAAAACTAAGCTACTTCCTTGCATGGAATTCTACTATACTGAAAAGGGAGTGATCTTAATCAAAGGAAGTACACATCTGATCTGTTAAACGATTATCTGTCACCTAACTCCAAAGCTGTTGCAATTCCATTAACTGCAGGAATCAAATTAGAACAATCATGAGGAGCAGCCTTAACTGATGTAACTTCTTATAGATGTTTGGTAGGAAGAATTAACTTCCTTACAAACACCAGGCCATACTTAACATATCCAGTTCAGTAGCTGAGCCAGTATCTGAAGCAACCCACAACAGATCACTTCCAAGCTGCCATTCACCTTCTGCAATACATCAAAGGAACTCAATGTCAAGGTATTTTCTTTAACAATCAACCAAACATGAACTTATCTACTTTCTGTGATACATATTGGGCTAGTTGCCCCCTGACTAGAAGATCTATCAGTGGGTATATCATATTACTGGGCGGCACAATCATCACCTGGAAGTCCAAGAAAGAAGCAACAGTTGCCCTGTCCACAGTAGAATCAAAATACAGATCAATACGTAGACTGACGACATAACTAACTTGGCTTTCCAGACTCTTGTACGATCTCGGAGTTGAAGGAATAACACCAATCAGAGTCAGTTGTGATAACAAAGTTGAAATTTATATTGCTAGAAACCTGGTTTTCCACAAAAGAACCAAGCACATCGACTTGGATTGTCACCTCGTTCGAGAAAAGATTCAAAACGGTCTAATTAACCTTCAGTACGTACTAGGAAAACATAAGTTGGAAGATGTACAAGTGACTGCACAACAATATAAAGAATTTCTTCAAAATTCTAGCTTACAGACACATACCGACGGCGGGGGGAGTGTTTGACCACTCTAGAAAGAATTGAGCAAGATTTGAATAGAAACTTCAACAATTTCTACCCTTCATCTTGAGGGGGAGTGTTGGAATTACTAATAAATCCTTAGTGATTGGTTTGTCTGTAACAGATATATATATATATATGTTTGTTGTAACTGACTGTAACACCCCTAATCCTAAACCTGTAATAACGTCGCAAGTCATAGCATAATAAATAATAATTTGCAGCGGAAAATAGATCTATCTAACATTGGTGTTACACGCCGTTACTCACCCTTGTGAGTAACAAGGCATCCATACTCCATCCATCAACTTCAACTTCTCACCGCTGTGATGAACAAGATACTGAGCACTCTTAATATTACATACCAAATCCAAACTAAATGAGCAACTAACTGAATACAACAAACTCCTCAATACAATACATAAATAAATTTAAAAAGTGTTTATTAAAACACATCAGCTACCCTGTGCCCCGCACTCCTGCTTGAGTCTTCTTCAGTAACCTGAAATGTTTTGCCCATTGAAGGGCCCAGCAATCGAAATGCTGGTATGCTAAATGTAGTCTTAAGTCATCTAGATTCCTTAAGTCATTTTAGCCATCTTGATATTAGATTCATTACATGATAATCCATTTTACAACAATAGTAATAACTGTAATGTTAAATAAACACACAATAGTTCACCTGTCAATATCATCACACTAATAAACAACAACCAAATAATCACACACCAATAATCCATAACAATAACCAAATAAGATACGCGTATTAATTAACTATACTTGTTAGTAGGTCACAAGACCCTTATCCTTTTAACCAACCACTTAAACTTTTCCAGATAAATTCCACCTCAGGCGTCATGTTAAGACAACCCTTAATAACTTAATAATGGACAGTAGTCCCCTGGGTTCCAATGGAACCGTTACCAGCTGACCTTATGGCCCTGGATAATTATTTTGACCGATCCGTCGAACCTGTGCACCAACGGTAGTGCCCTCCGCCATCATCGAATTTGGACAATGGATTCCCTTGAGTGACTCCCCATAGAAGTCCCTCGTAGTGATCACGATGCGCAACCAGAAAGTCGAAACAGTCTGGATTCCTCTCTTTATAAGTTAGCCCTTTAGTCAGTGATACAATAACCAATCCTTGAGTTAAGACTATAACAGTTGACCATCAGTTAGGTTCTCATAATACCTAAAGGTCAGTTAGTCTTGTTCCAGTTTAGATGTACAAACTTCCAGTCATAAGACGTTCACGTAAAATAAAACGCAGTGGTGTCGTGCAATACAGTATACAAGATAATATACATAAATCACAGATATCGCTCTTAACAATTAAACACACAATGTCTGGACCTTAGGAAAATCCTTAGGACATTCAGACCACACAATTAACATACCGTTCACCGTGTAACTTGCTAGCTTGACAGTTCACGCCTTAACAGTTTCTCCCCGTACGCTGTTATATTTAAATGCAATATCGGGCAATATTAATACAACTGTTCACTAAGTATTACAGTACTGACACTGTAGAACTAATACTCGTAGTATACTAACCCCGTATGTTCTTTATTTCGCCCTGTTATTTTACAGTGGTTCGAGGTAGTTTAACAGTTCATTATTTTATGCAATAACCACATGTGATAATGAATTTTTACCTTGTAGTATATTTCTATTTCTTTAATTATATACTCATAATTGTTTCCACTTATTCTTTATATTATACAATTTGGTTATTTTTATTATAACCACCTTTATTTTATAAACTTTACATTATACTCCATAATATACCATAATACATTATATTACCTAGTTTTAATTCCTTTCTTTATTAAATTACAAAACCAACCTTATAAATTCGGTAATTACATAATATACACATTAACTTTTGTAAATTGCTAACTAACCCCTTTAAACTTTCGGTAATTACAATTTAAATGTTCCAACTTTTATAAATTACTAAACAATCCTTTAAACTTTCGCTTTTTAACATATTCTTCCTATATTTACATTTTAACCCCAAATTTTATATAAGTTACATATTAACTTATAAACTATAGTTTTAATATTTAATTTCCTAAAATAACCAAGTGAACACCTATATTCTTTATAATTTGTATTCGCCCCAATTTATAATTGGTTTTACAAATAAACTTTCTTAAATTACATATTCACCCCAAAACTTTTATAAACTTAATATTTCATGTCATAAATCATTTTAACCCAAAGTTTTTGGTCAACACTTTGACCAAGACTTAATTTCATAGTTAATACTTTAATATACCCAGAAAAGTCATATATATTCTCGGCTATACATTATAGTTTCCAATAATTACAAAATAGCCCCAAAACTTTATAAAATGTTATTTTAACACTTAAACACTTATTTAAATTCACCAAAATTCATAATTAATTCCTACCTTATATTTATCATAATTATACCATATACTCCTTACTCTCGGCAATCCTATTTAATACACCAAACTTTCAAAATTTACAATTTAACCACATAACTTAATAAACTAGCCATTTAAATACTTGTAGCTAATTTTAATGTTCCCAAAATTTATAATATAAGTTAATATACTTATATACGTCAAAAATCACCAAATAGCCCATTTCATTCTCGGCTTTAACATATATTTACTATATGGTTTTAAAACTTGATTTAAACTTTATAATATGTATATATAATGTATATAAGCCATATAACACTTCTAAAAATTATGCTAATGACTAAGAATGATTATAAACTCAAAATAGAACACTTAATCCCTAGATAATTCGGTTTAATTATATGTGTATCATATTTAAATTTTGTGACACAAATTTATACCTTAAGGTAATAATCTTACCTTATATGTTATAAATTATTTTCTTGACATTATAACCCATAGTATTTCGGCCTTAATATTTCTAAGGCTTATACATAATTTTTATATTAAAGTTTGAAGCTTAAATCAAACTTAAACTTAATAAACCTTAATTATAGAAACTTACTCCTTAAATCAAGATAATTCTTGTACTTGATTTCTCCTTGGTTTCCAAACTCCTCCAATGGTTTCTTGATGAAGAAATTTTGGCCTCCATGTATAGATTTAGGAGATCCATTTGTTAGACTTCTAACAAGGATTTATAAATAAGATTTGAAGTAGTTTTACAAGAGTTTCCCTTAGGTATTTAACAAGGTATTTTTTGGTACACCTTGGAATGGTTGGAGATCCAAATTTCCTTCATGAAATAATGAAGAGAACATAGGTTTAGAAGTTCTAAATTTTCGGAAATGTCTTAAGGTATTTTGCTAGGATTTTCAACATGAAAATATACCTTAACTTGATCTTGTTGTTCCTTGTGTTGTTGTTGAATCAAGGAGACTCCTTGGAACACTTAAGCTTGGCGAAATCTTGGATAGTTGCTAGGATGATTCTTGCTTCAAGACTTAATAGATTTAACTAGGAAATTTACATAGAAATGGTGTTAGAACTTAGAACACCATTAATGGAGCTTTGAAGCTCTAAGGAATAAACTAGCAAAGGAAGAAAGAAAAGAGAAGGAAGGGGACTTACCAAAATCGGTGGGATGAAGGCAAATGAGAGAATGGCTCACGTATGGAAATAAGAGTTTGGAAAGAAGGGATTTTCTTTTGATAAATTAATGTCACATTTGTCTTGTTTTTCTTTGTTTATTGTTTGACTGTTTGTCTCCATAAAATGCCCATAATTGGTGTGAACTTTCGGCTATAGACAAGGGGATAGGAATTCTTTGTTTGACAACTTGAAAGAAGAAGACAAGAGCTAAGGTAGGTGCATGTTTCTTTAGCATTTTAAATGATGATTTGTCCTTGTTTTCCTCTTGTATGCTCACGGTAATGGACTGAATGTAAGCATTTGGTTTTCGTTTATTTTAGACATAGTCACATGCTTAGTTAGGTACATGTTCTCATTTGATTTTAATAAGGTAATCTACCTCCTTTCTCCTTGATTCTAATCGGCAATGGTGATGTACATAGGTAATTGATTTTGTCATTTGAAGACAAGAAAACTAGCTTAATTAGGTGGTGTTTTCTTTTGACTAAATAAACAGCAATCAGCTCCCCTTTTTCTTGATCAAAATCGGCAGCATTAGGCTAGCACATGGGCTGTTTTGTTTGTTTATATTACACATGGTATAAAGTAGATTCTAGCCTAGTATTTTAATTTCATTATTTTCTAACTTACTCCTTCTCATTCTCTTGCAGGTCTTACGGTAATGGAGCCTCATTTGACGGATATTATTTGACACAATGTCACATGGTACATGTAGGGACGAGTCACCATTCCATAAGGTAAAATTTCAAACTAAAACTGGTCAAAAATCACCCTAAATGGCGCCCACTATAGCAGTCATATGGGACTGATTTTGTTATAACCCTAAGTTCGTTACAATTTTATTTCATGTAACGTTTTCCTATGTTGGACTATTTCACTCAGGACATGGAAGTCCTTTGATTAAATGTGGGGACGAGGAGGTCTTTTACCCCATCCGCTCTATTGTCTGGTAAGATTAACCTCATATTAATTCTCTTCCTATTAATTTATTTTCTTCCATCAATTCCCTATCTTCTAATCACGTTCTCACGTCAGTCATTATTCCCCTCACTGCTCAGTTGAAAACCGCCTCTACGCTCCTTCCCTCTCCTCTCTTTCCAAAATTCATGTTCTTTCTAATCAGCCAAGTTCTGCTAATTGAGGTGGCTGCAATCCGGGTTCTGCTGTCGATTCCTTCTTCTTTGTGAAGTCCGATGCTGGTTAAGGTAAGATGCCGGATTATCATTCTTCAATTCACCAGTTTCTGAGACCTTCCCTTTTCTGATTCATCTTCGGTAATCTGATTAAGGAATCGAATACTGTCCGTGCTGTTGTCGAATTCTGCGGTGTTCGGTGTCCTCTGCGAGTGCGTGGTCTGAATTCAGGTGAGGATTATGTTGCAGTCTTGGATTGCAGTTCCAGTTTCAGGGTTTAAGTTTGTGTTTCTGATTTGCGGTTGCAATTGTGTTGTTTAGAGAATTGGATAGCGTTTTCGGTCGACGTTTCAGGGTTCTGCATTGGTTTGGGCTCTACTGTTCAGATTGGGATTTCGACTCTGTGAATTCGAGGTAGATGGCTTATGGATTCAGTCAGTGTGTTCAGCCTTGGGGAGTTTCAATTCTAGGATTGAGTGCGTTCTGACTCTGCATTGTACTTGCGAATTCGTCTGTTTAAATTGCTGTTTAATGATGCACAAACCCCCAAGGTTGTTTTCTACAAACTGCTTCTGTTTTGTGGTGTTTTAACCTCTATTTTGTTGTGCAATTCGTTTCTGGAAACTGCACTTTTTGGTATGTCCGAACGTCTGTCCGAGCTTTGACATTCGGACATGCCCTGTTGCGCTTTGAATTTCTGAAGTTTTTGCCGTGTCCGGACTTCCGTCCGAGCTTTGA
The DNA here is from genome assembly GCA_023374045.1 of Limonium bicolor. Classification (NCBI taxonomy): domain Eukaryota; kingdom Viridiplantae; phylum Streptophyta; class Magnoliopsida; order Caryophyllales; family Plumbaginaceae; genus Limonium; species Limonium bicolor. The sequence goes on from CM041776.1 coordinate 425,217,120, forward strand.
TGTTCGGACGGGGTGCGAGGACGAGTCCGACTTATAAGTTTCGAATGGTGTCCGAACTTTTAAGTCCGGACAGAAGTTCGAACACCCTTTTGCATTCTCTGGTTTTGCTTCGACCTGTGTCTGACCTTTGTCGTTAGGACACATGTTTGGACATTACGCGTGTTTGATTTCCGAAAACCGTCCGAACATCCGTCCGAGTTTCGATGTTCGGACACCTCTGTCTCAGCCTCTGTTTTGAAGTTCGACCTGTGTCTGAACTTCCATGTCCGGACATATGTTCGGACATCCTTCTGATTTTGCCTTCTGAGTCTCGACTTGCGTCCGAACGTTGATGTCCGGACACAAGCTCAGACATGGTACTATTTTGACCATAACTTGCTTGTTTGAGCTCCGTTTTGACTTCCGTTTGCGGGGTTGGATTCCCCTTCTGATTTCCAAGCTATCTATGTGCTTTCTAGTTCCTTTGGTGCACACATACTTAACTGTATTTGAGCTTCTGTTTTGGGACCTAGTTATCTCTGTATCTGAACCTTTGGATGGCTGGTTTAGCTCTCTCGTAGCGCGCTATGTAGGATATCCTTCTGTTTCACGGGTGATGTTCCCCGTTCTGTTCACAGGTGTTCCACCTGTTCTGTTTACGAGTAAGGTTTCCTCGTTCTATTCACGAGTGGTTTACTCGTTCTGTCTGTATGCTGTGATCAACTAGGGTCCCCTTCTATTTATGCTTCTGTTGCTTTTGAACTCTGATTAGTCCTTTTGTGTTTGGACTTCTGTTTCTAACTTCTGTCATGGAATATGGTTTCCTTCTGTCTATTTCTATTTTGATAACATTCTATAAATGTTTTGAGCATGCTGGTTGATGAAGTTGGTCATCTACTGGGCATAGTTGTCTGCTCATTTCCCTACTTTATCTAACGTTGCAGATTGATCAGCGAGGATCACTTCGCTCAGCTTCTGGAGTTTAGTTTGCTATGTGATTTTGATTCTCTTGAGACATTTGTATTTTGACTCGTAGCCTTTGGGCCTCTGCTGTTAGCTTCCGCTTTTGATTTCTGTTTGAGGATTGTATTAACGTTTGGAATCTTCGACACTCCGTTTATACTTATTATATAAGTATTTCGTTTTGGGCCTTGTTTTGATTAAATGTGTGCGCTCGTTAGAGCCTTGCGTTATTAAGTAATAATACGCGGCGTGTAATACCTCTAACTCCTAGGACAGTGTTTGGGGGTGTTACATTTAGTGGTATCAGAGCTCTGGGTTCTAATCTACTGGGAATTTTAAGTTAGCCAGTCAGTCAGAAGCATCAGTACTAGTGTCTGAGTCTAATCGCCTGCTGTTTGACTTTCAGAATGCTGATAAGTGGTGAAATAGTGCTTTCCCAACGTCTTTATTCACTGTCATTTTACTTGGCGCTTGACTTATTTCACCACTTTATGAAGTATTTTTGTGTTTATTAGTGATCTTATACCTTTGGCATATTCGAATAGGTAATTACTCGTTTGAGTACATTTCGAGAGCTTAATCTGAGTATGCATCAATGTTCGAGCATCTCGGGAAGGATGCCAAGCCAATGGGAAGCATCGGGAGAATTCCGGCACAGAAGAAGACATTATGGGGCCGACCAAACTTGCGACCGGACTTGCAAGTTCGGTCGAGCTTTAAAACCCGTCACGTGTTCCGCCTAAAAGAGTCCGACCGGACTTGCAAGTTCGGTCGGACGGGAATTTTTGCCCAGAAATTGCTGTTAAAAGACTACATTTTGGGGCTTCCTTCCCCATTATCAGATACCCACGACTTCAACCCTAAACAGACGAGAGAGGAGAAAATAGAGGAGAAAAGAAGAGAGAAGAGAAGAGAAGAAAGGAGGAAGAAGAAAGTGAAGATTTCTACCTCCATTGAAGCTTGGAAGCTCCTCTAATGGCTAATTCTTCCTTTTCTTTGCTCTTTCCTCTAGCTATGTCTGAGTATTTCCATTGTATCCTAGGATGAGGGTTGAACCCATTTTGCTCATTGAATGCTAGAACCTATTTCATTAATTACTCTTGTTTTATTCCCTTTATTAATTAATGCACTAAACTAATCCCTTATTGCATTTTGGTGGTTTTCATTCAATATTTTGAGCTTGAGTTTGGAACTAGACTAAGGGAGTAACCCTAACTTTTGCTTTCTTGATTCTGGAAGTGAATGCTTGGGGCTATTGTTAAGAGTGCTTGCTTAATCTACTTGATGACTTGAACCTCCTTTTATAGGGTTTGATTATTAGGTTAAGATTGATTCCCCAGGATTTGGGGATTCATGAGCTAAACTCTAATAGGCACTGAGATGATGAGTTATGGTTTTGAAGTTCTTTTGAGTTTGTAACACCCCTCACCATAAACCGATATAATCTCTCACGTAGCAATAATTAAAACGTCTCGCAGCGAAAATAAATAACAATTACAAACTCACTCGGGTGTCACTGGCCATTACTCGCCCATGCGAGCAACGTAGCCAAACTACATCCAACTTCCAAAATAAATAAACTGCTAACCGTATGATAACGAGAAACTCCTATACATCATACTAAGTCCATAAATCATAATCATCGACAAGTGAGCGTCTACCCAATCCTGAAAAATACATAACCTTACCATAAGACCATACACCATCTTCATTACTATACCATCTCCAATTACCCTGTTTTCTGCTCTTCAGCTCCGACAACGATCAACAACCTAAAATGGTGTAGTATCACGATAGACGCTGAGTATGCCGGGCCTCGACCCTATGGTCACTTGTCATTTTAACCATCTCATTATTATTATTGGTTTCATGCTTTTCCATTTTACAGTTATAAACAATACTGTAGCATAAAGTATAATTACATACCATCCAATATTCATAAACACACTAATCATCCATCCAAACCAACAATCATTTAAATATCACAACCACAATTATATATCGAACGTATCGAATAACAACAATATATTGTACAATGTACAATCGCCGTAGCGTTCACCAACCACTGTCAATTTATTTTAGTTTGGCTTCAAGCCCCATCCATATGTACAATGTACATTCTCCGTAGCGTACAGCATCCATAGTTAATTATGTACAATGTACATTCGCCGTGGCGTACAGTTTTCATATTTAATTTACCTTAGCCTTGTAGGCTCCATCCAACCATGTTTAATTAATATCAGTAGGGCGTCATGTTAGGACAACCCGATAACCTCACCATGGACAGTAGTCCCCCGTACACACAAGTGTGCTCATTTCGCCAGAGGTCCGGAGGCCCCTGACTCACTTATGTCTCGTAAGACGTCCATAAAAAGGTCGTAGCCACCTGATCCCGATCCAATTTGGGCTCGTTGGATATACCTAGAGCGAATCCAATTAGGAAACCCTCAGTGATCACAAATGCGCAACCAAGTGGTTCGTAAACCACCGGATTCCTCACCTCAATCTCATACCATCACTCTCTCATAATGTTTAGATCTGCTCTTAGTCTTATGGAGAATATTTTATTAACCAGCGGCCCAATGGGTCACGCATACCTAGAAGTCATCTAGGTTATTTATGTTAGAGATCCATGCTCTAGAGACCGACAATGTCGTGACTCGTCCCTAAGTGTTTTCTTAGGTTACTATATACTCAATATTAATATCATGGTATTATATCAAGTAACCGTCATGTCATCACAACGCATATGTATGTTTATATAAGTCTATCTATAGTCGACGTAGTGTTAGTCCCGTAGGACGCCCGTGCAAAATAATTAATGCATCAACACTTAAACACATACATGTAACCACACACATATAACACACAAGTTATATCAACCAAATCCGAGCCCAAGGAGCAACCTTAGGTCAACTCGGCAAACCCCTTTACATACCGTTCACCCTGACTGTATTACGGTGGAGTATGAATCAGCAAGATCCTACGCTCCGTGTAATCCGCTAGCTCGTCAAGCTCCTTGTCAGAAGTGTACTCTAAACGGTAATAAAACTATAAGTCAGTCTCCATGACTAACTACATCCGGTATTTCCGAATAATAAGTAACCCCGACAGTTCACCCCTGTTTTCTACAGTTTTGTTACGGGTTTCTCTAAAACAGTCGGCTTGTTACTTAAAACGCGTACGTCAAAACTATTTCAACTGGTAAGTTTAATTCCTTATATTTCTTTTAATCTTATCCACCTCTAGTTTAGGTACGTAACCTATAGTTGCATGAATGCATGCATTCTTGTATTATATTGCATTCTAAAATTCATAACTTATAGTTCGTAACTATATTTATTATATTTTTTTTAAAATAACCACCGCCATTAAATCATATGGTTTTCCACCAAAATATATATCCACCTTATATACATTATTCTTGTTATGTATATATTTACCACTAGGTAAGTTTCATGAGTTTAATAAACTCTTATATTTTTATGTTACATTTTATCATCTTTTATTAGATGATCATTCCCATTAGTTGTATTATATTATACAACTTATATTAAGATTATTATCCTAACATCATGTAACATTTTATGTTGTATAATTACAACTCCTAAGGTTTATTCCATAGACACCTTAGTTTATAAATCCATTTATTTATAGTTTGTCACATTATTTTATGTGAGTACCCTTCCTTATATTAATTCCATTAAACCACCTTACCATATAATTGTCATAACGTTTATGACATTGTAGACCATAGTCTAAAATTCATTTTCCAACAACTCTTAATAATTCGTATAGCCCCTGAATTTATTTAAATTCCCTTTTTGACCACATAACATTATGTAATGTTATACCAAAATACTAATACCATTTGATATGATATTTTTATTTCCTTTAACTTATAACCTATAGTTTTTATACAAAACTATTGTGTATTGCCTCATAGGCATATATTAAACCTTATACTCTTCCTTAACCATAATTTCCTTTATTTACAAAATCACCCCTTTCTTTTTACCATGTTATATATTCCATTCAATATAACATTTCTAACTTATAAAAGAGTATAACCTATGGTTATTTTCATAATTCCGAATAGACCTCAATATACATTTTATATTGTCATTAGGCCCAATTTATAACATATAGTTTGATAATATCATTAAAACTATATATTATACATATATCTCAACAAATACTCTTATATAATTCTAAAAATCTCCAAATTTTACCAAAGGGTTATAAATATCCTTATTAACCCATATACTCTTGGTATTTTACCATTCCACCATCTATATTTCCAAAGTGTCATAATGACATAATATATATATTATACTATAGTTCATTTTAATTCCAACACTCATCAATAAATTCCTAAAAATTCCTAATAGCCCATGGGTGTTTAAAATACCATTGTACACCCTTTATTTTGGTAATAACATATTTACCACATATGTTATAAAATATTACCATAAGGTACTTATCTTATTATAAAACCTTAAATAAGTTATCTAACTTATTTATTTTGGTCAAAACCTAGCATATGGTCAAGGTTGACCACCTTAATATTTCCTTGACCATTAATTCCTAATAATTACGGTTTGCACCCAAACTTTCTAGAAATCACCATTTAACCCCAAAACTTTATAAAATCTTATAAACTTTATTTTAACTCCTTTTTACCTCTAATTTTCGGCCTTATTTTTATAAAGCCCTTAAATTTAATTTATACTACTTAAACTTAAATAAAAGCTTGTAAATGCATAAATAAAATGGCCTAAAATACATGGCCTTATTACAAACATTGGCTTGCAAAATAAATTACACATAAATGTCCCAAAAATACATATAGATTTCGGCCTCACCATAGAATTTTCATTTAATTACCAAACTTCCACATAATGTCTTAAATTTGACAATTATGCTTGTTTTAATTATTAAAATTTATTAAACCATTTCTTAAACATTTTAAGGTCAAACAAGACCTTATTATTCTTCTTCACTCACGGCAATTTAATTAGAAGTAGTGTAAGAACATATTAACTTAGCAAAGTTAATGTTTAAGTGATTTATACCTTGATTTAGCTTAGGTAAATCCTTGTTTGGATTCGTGTAACACCCCAACCGCTAATTCTTTCTTTATCCTCTAATCATGCTCATAATTACCAGATTCGCAGCGGAATACTTACCTACTTACATACTTCCGGCGGGTGATACAACGCCGTTAACCCTCCAAGGTTAACAAGGCTACTACTACTTACCGTATCGGTCTGACGATTAGAATAAATGCATACATACCACTTACTTTACAATACCGAATACTTACATACATTTGATTACCGAGTATCCAAGTTATACGAATTACATTCTCATACTACTTTCCAAAGGTTAAGAGTTTGTACATCCTCTCCTTACTATCCAATCATAATTCAATATCCCAAAAAGGTGTACCACATGGTACACCGGCTACTCAAAGGCCTTAGCCGTGTACAACTCGGTACACCATCCAATCCTACTACTACTCCAAAAAGAATTACATCTTGCCCTTACTCTACCTTCACGCCTCGCGGGTACCTGTGGAGTAAAAACATTCCCCCGAGGGGGTCAGCTTACGCTGAACATGATAACCGCATACCCCGCGTACTAGCGAGGGTACGCCAACTAATTGGTCGAATACATGCGGTTCGTTTCATTCATACATACATACATGCTTTATACAGTACAATTCCATACATTCATTACACAAGCATACATACAATACATACCAGGAAGACAATTCAAGTCAACCGTCCATACTTACCCATACTCACCGCATCACGGAGATACAATTCTCCAATACATACAAAGGTCTTGTTAGCCTTATTACACACCCGGGTTAATCGGGTGTTCAATACTCTTTTACTCCGGGTCGATGACTTACAATAGTCAAGACCAATACAATACAATACTTACATCTTACATACTTATACTTTACTTCCGTTAAGTCGGTATGACCTCCGGGCAGGGAGTACTACCTCCCACCATCGGGCTTTAGGGTGGCCCACTAATCCAGGATGCTACCCATTCAAGGGAATTGGTCCAAGGAAAAGATTATAGCCAGGATTCGGTTCCAACCTCTTGTGGTTCCTTATCCTCACGCGTGGCCGAAGCTATATCGGGCTTCTACTCATTCCATTTTACTCATTACTCATGTTAGGAGTTAGATCGTTAGGAATTAGTAGAAGTCCATACTTACTTTCCATACATCAATACAATACACAAGTACACATACTTACACATACACTTCATTCCCATTCATACATTTCATGAATTATACAAACTAAATGTTCAAGAGATACACAAGAACAAAATAGTTCAAACACAACTAAGTGCAATATAAATCCCATTCGTGCATTTATCTTATTGGTGATCACATAGGCACACAAATCGGGGTAACCAAGTTAGGATACAGGGCATGAAGAAATCATACCGTTCACCGTCGTTTACGTACTACCGGTCCTTTGATGATCAACTATTTGATTCCTATACATACATGAAGTATTATGATCAATGACCTATTATTGATCTAACTTACTCCTTCATTGATACTTTCAATGTATACTCCCTACTTCATTACTTTCTTACTTGGTTATTAAACCATCCCTTTCTTTATTACTTCTTAAGCTTGCTTCCTTACTAATTTACTTACTACCTTACCATTATTACCTCATTAATGGTGTGTTACTACATATATATGCACATATGTATATAGGCATGTATACATATGTATATAGATTACTATAACCATATATTTAAAACATTTTTTTTTGACTCGACCGGACTTGCGACCGACCTTGCAAGTCCGGTCCATTCCAGTAGGTTACATCGTGTGAAAATTCCAGGGCCGACCGACCTTGCAAGTCCGGTCCCAAGGTCGGTCCATTCCAGTAAGTTTCGTATTTGAAAATTTTGGCCCGACCGAACTTGCAAGTCAGGTCGCAAGTTCGGTCCATTCCAGTAGCTTACATCTGCGGAATTTTTTTGGCCGACTGAACTTGCAAGTCCGGTCGCAAGTTCGGTCCATTCCAGAAGGTTTCAGACGGGAGAATTTTCTGTTCCGACCGAACTTGCATGTCCGGTCGCAAGTCCGGTCGATTCCAGAAGGTTTTCCGCCTTTGTAAATCTGGGCTCGACCGAACTTGCAAGTCCGGTCGCAAGTCCGGTCCGGCCCAGTAATTCAGTTTTAAATTCTGTTTTCGGTTGGTTTCTTTACCCATTGTTTCTCCAATCTTTACCAACACTTCCCCACATGATTTAGCACTAATTAAGCACTCTAAATCACCCTAGTTCATCCACCAAACTTACTACTCAATCCTTACACAACTTACACACAATTTCATTACTTCTTCTCAACACTTATACTAGTTCTTACTCTTCTAATGCTACAGATTTTTAACTCCCTCTTTCTGCTACAGATTTTCTCTCAATCATCTAGCCTTCATTACTCTCTCAACTAATACTACTCTTAGTACCTCAAATTCATTACTCACCTTCTAGTTCCATTCCCTTAACATACTCTTCTCCAAATCTGTTACAAGCTATTAACATCCCTTTTAAACTCCCCAAATACTCCTCTTCTTAAACAACTTAAGTCCTCTCATTTCTACACAAAATTTGGCATAGTCTCCCCTATATCTTTAACATTCTCCACACATTATTTCAGCTCACAATTCCTCATTCTCACAACCTGCTTAAACAACACTTATATATACATTTCAATACTACCACAACAACAAAAAAACACACATACACATTCACTACCCAATGTTTTCCCAAGTTTTAAACATCATTTAAAACTTCAAAAACTGTTACATTCTTTCTCCAATACACTACTACCTTACTACTACTCATTATTCAATATATTACTCATTTTACTTACTCAAAAACTGTTACAATGCAATACACAACTAACCCAAGGTAAGAGCATTACCTTGACTTGCTAGTTTTTCCTTATTTCCTTTCCTTCTCTTCTTTTCCTCTTCTTCTCTCTTTGTTCTCGGTTTCAATGGGTTTCACACACACAAGGTGCTACAGCCCATAATACATACACAATACATTAGCATTCATTTTATACTTTAACCCTAGAATTTAGGTTTTAAGGTTTAGAAAAGAGTGTTACCTTCCAATGAGTAGATGAAGCTCTTGACTAGCAAGAGGACAAAATTCCTAGCCCACAAGAGAAGCCAAATCGGCTGGAGCAAGAAGAACAAGACATTCAAAACCGAAAAATTCTTAAAATGCCAATGAGAGCTAGAAACAATGGATTTTCGAAATTCTTTTTACCTCAAGATGATAAGGAGGTGAAGGTGCTTCTAATGGTGGACTTGAATCTTCAAATGGTGAAAACCCTCAAAAACGAAAATGGTCTTTTTCGATTTTTGGAAAGATGGAAGTGCTCTCCTTGCCAAGGGGATTCTAGTGGTATGGTTTTTATAATTTTTGGGCAAAGGATGAAGGCACAACAATGGAGAGAAGGTGAGGTTTGTGGGGGTTTCTTCAAATCTCCATTAGCAAGCTTGAGGAAGAAGAGAGTGCAGAGAGGAGGGATACGGTGGGGAGTGTGAGTGAGGATAGGAGAGAGAATTTTATTTTGCTTTTTATTTATTCCCTTGTCCTTTTGTTACTAAAGGCAAATAAGAAGAAGATTAAGAGAGGAGGGAGTGAGTGGGCCGGCTCCCCTACACACACACTTACATATTTTTACTTTTTATTTGCAAAGTGGACACACTAAGTTTCTTTATTTGCACTCTTACCCCACAACTTCCCGGTTTTGACAGTTTTACTCAACCGGTACCCGTTTTCCAGAATGTTCTCGTTTAATTAATTTTATTGGTTCTAAAGCTTCACTAATATTTATTAATGATTATTGAGTTGACCAAAATTGTTACGAGTCTATTTGACCCGCTTAAAGTCACGTTTCCCCGGTTTCCTCGAAAAACGCGCTTTAAGGTTCGTTTATGCTTTTAACCCATTTTAAAGGTCTGTTTTCTTCGGGATTTGTTCCCTCGTATTTATTTAAGTGTAATTAAGCCTTTAAAGATATAATTAGCCTAATTAATCACTGTTTTTAATTACAGGGTATTTCAATCTACCCCCCTTAAGGAACTTTGCCCTCAAAGTTGCTCAAGGTTTATGGTTTACTATTCTACTCATTTGGCAATCAATTGCCACAATGCATTCTACTACCACCTTATAAGGTGTTCACAATACTTACACTACCAGCATGCACAATTCAGATACCATGCAACATACTCAATTCAAATACCCTACACAATACACCATCCATACATAATACTCCAATCAATTCGCACTTCACAGTACATTCACAATACACCTCGCAATGTCATTCGTGTCGTATACCGTACAACACAAGTGCATTACCCATTACACACATACCATACTCATTGTACTACATACTGAATACTACTAGCACTACATTGTGCCAATGAAGTACAATTAGCACTACATGTGCCAACCAAGGTACAATTACAATACATCCATACTACGCAATGGCCAACCAAGGTACAATTACAATACATACATACTACACAATGCTAACCCGAAGCAATGCAAAAGCAAAAGGCTCTACCCCCCTTAAAAGGGGTACGCCCCGTACCCTCCATGCTATACGGATACTAGACATCTAGTCTACAAATAGATTCGGGTACTTCGCCTTCATGGCGTCTTCTAATTCCCAAGTCGCTTCCTCGACATCGTGGTTAGACCACAAGACCTTCACCATTCGTACAGATTTATGGCGAGTGTCTCTTGTCTTCGTATCAAGGATTCGCAATGGAGTCTCGACATATCTCATCGTCGGCTCTAGGGATAAGTGTTCGGGTTCTAATACATGAGAGGGATCGGCTATGTATTTCTTGAGTTGTGATACATGAAAGACATCATGAACACGCCCCAATTCTTCAGGCAATGCTAGCCTATAAGCTACGGCTCCGATCCTCTCGGTAATGGCATACAGGCCTACAAATTTCGGGCTCAGTTTGCCCTTTTGGCCAAATCGAAAGACACCCTTCATAGGTGAGACACGCAAGAACACTTGGTCGCCCACGGCGAACTCAAGGTCGCGTCGTCGCACATCCGTATAGGATTTCTGTCTATCTTGGGCTGCCTTCATATTTGCTCGGATTTGTTGTACCTCAGCTTGTACTTGTTCTAGATACTCCGGTCCTATGATGACCGTTTCACTTGACTCATCCCAACACAACGGGGTACGGCAAGGTCTACCATACAAAGCTTGGAACGGCGACATCTTAATCGATGCATGATAGCTATTGTTATACGAAAACTCGATAAGATGAAGCTTATCAATCCAGCTCCCCTGGAAGTCTAAGGCACATGCTCTTAGCATGTCCTCTAGTGTCTGGATGGTCCTTTCTGTCTGACCGTCGGTCTGTGGATGGAAGGCGGTGCTAAGCTTTAACTCAGTACCAAGCGCTTCCCGTGTTGCTCTCCAGTATCTCGAAAGAAATCTGGTGTCGCGATCAGATACAATGGTTTTCGGGACTCCGTGATGTCGGATGATCTCCTTGTCGAATAGCTCCGCAGCTTCGCCACCTTCCAGGTGTCCTTCATCGGTATGAATCGGGCAACCTTGGTGAGGCGATCGACTACTACCCAGATCATGTTGAGTCCTCCCCTAGCAGGTGGGAGTCCAACAACAAAATCCATAGAGATATCGTGGAATTTCCACTCCGGAATGGGCATGGATTGCACCATTCCTCCCGGTCTTCGGTGCTCAAACTTCACCTTCTGGCATGTGAGACACCTCAGAACATACTCAGTCACATCTGATTTCATTCCTGACCACCAGAAGTACCTCTTCATGTCTTTGTACATTTTAGAGGCTCCCGGATGGACATGCAATGTCGAACAATGTGACTCTCGCAGAATGCGATCCCTTAGCTCAGCATTGCTTCGGGGGACGCATAATCTGCCATTCAATCGGATCAGACCATCTTCATGCAGTTTGAAGTCGTACTTTCGGCTCTCGAAGGTACCATCTGTGATTTTCTGTCTGATCTCTGTGAAGTAAGGGTCGCTCAACTGAGCGTCTCACACCTCGTCAACCAAGCTAGAAGAAGCGAGTAGCGAATGGAGCGAGTGTGCTCGACGACTCAGGGCGTCGGCTACAACGTTTGCCTTCCCTTCTTTATACTGGAGGTTGATGTCGTAATCCGAAAGGAACTCCATCCACCTCCTTTGTCTTAGGTTCAATTCTTTCTGGGTGAATACGTACTGTAAACTTTTGTGGTCGGAGTAGATGGTGATGCTTACCCCATAGAGATAGTGTCGCCATATCTTCAAGGCGAAGACAATGGCTCCTAACTCTAGATCATGTGTCGGGTAATTCTCCTCATACTTTTTCAGCTGGCGAGAGGCATAGGCTACTACCTTGCCATGCTGCATGAGTACGCATCCCATACCCTTACCCGATGCATCACAATACACCTCAAATCCCTCTGTGCCCTCTGGAAGTGTGAGAACTGGCGCTGAGGTCAATGAGTCCTTTAGTTTCTGGAAGGATAGCTCGCACTTCTTTGTCCATACAAAGGGTGCATCTTTCTTCATCAATGACGTCATGGGCTTAGCGACTTTTGAGAAGTCCTTTACAAACCTCCGGTAATAACCGGCTAAACCAAGAAAGCTCCGGATGTCGGTAACAGTCTTAGGTCTAGGCCATGATCGCACTGCTTCGATTTTGGATGGATATACTGAAATGCCCGCGCTCGAGATGACATGACCGAGGAAAGATACCTGATCTAGCCAAAACTCGCATTTGGAGAACTTCGCATACAGCTTGTTCTCGCGCAGTGTCTCAAGTACTCTTCTCAAATGGTTTTCGTTCTCTTCCGGTGATTTCGAATACACAAGGATGTCGTCGATGAATACTACTACTGAAGTGTCCAGCTGATCACCGAATAATCGATTCATTAGGTCCATGAATTTGGCTGGTGCATTAGACAAACCGAATGGCATCACCGTGAATTCGTAGTGGCCATATCTTGTTCGGAATGCTGTCTTCTCAATATCTTGCTCTTTGATAGCAATTTGGTGGTAACCGGATCGGAGATCAATCTTAGAAAAGACCAAAGCTCCCTTTAGCTGATCGAACAGGTCGTCGATGCGTGGCAATGGATACTTATTCTTTACAGTGACCGCATTCAATTCGCGGTAGTCGATGCAGAGGCGGAGGCTACCGTCCTTCTTCTTCACGAAGAGGACCGGTGCTCCCCAGGGTGATACGCTCGGGCGTATAAACCCTTTGTCGAGTAGATCACGTAGTTGCTCTTTCAGCTCTGTCATTTCTGCTGGTGCCATACGGTATGGTGCCCTAGCAATGGGACCAGTACCCGGTACAAGGTCGATTTCAAATTCTACTGCTCTTTGTGGTGGCATACCAGGTAGCTCTTTCGGGAATACATCAGGGAATTCTGAGACTACGGTCACATCATCACTGAATTCTGGATCTCTTTCTAGGTCTTGCACATGGCATAAATACACTTCATGTCCTTTTCTGAGCTCCCGGTACATTGCCATAGCGGAGATGACTGTAGTTGAAGGCTCCCTTGGTCTCTGGCGGTATGAAACAGTGACCCCAGATGGACTCTTGAGCAGCAATCGGTGCTCGGCGCATAGGATCCGTCCCTTGTGCCGCTCTAACCAGTTCATTCCAACTATTAAGTCGAATCCCAATCCGTTGAATTCAATGAAGGAAATGAGAAACGCTACACCTTTGATTTGAATGGTGGCGGTGTGGTAATACTTAGTACACTTTACCCGCTCCTTCGACGGGAGAGTAACCAAGAAGTTTGGTAGCTCATCCGCGTCTAGCCCCAACCTTGTAGCGAATGATGGCGATACAAAGGTGTGAGAGGCACCGGAGTCGAATAATACTGAGGCTTCGATGCCGTTTATTGGGAATGTTCCCGTTAGAATGGTGCCGCTTCTGCCGGCTTCTTCTTCGGTGAGGATACTCAGGTTACCTTCAGTACCGAGCCCACAACCTATTGATTCATGAGATTATAAGTAAAGATGGTGGAACGCAAGTGGAAATTAATAACCAACACTGCTTTTATTGAATAGCCAACCATCATACATACTGTGTCTCTAATACACGTTACTACTGGATTACATGTTACTACAAGATTAATACTTTCTAAAGGTAAGGTTCAGGCGTCCTGGTTTCATGTGTGTGGCATTGATTATTGCCGGTGGTGCCGTATTCAACTTGATCTTTTGGATCCCGTGATACAGCAACCTTGATTTTCCACCCATGATTAGAACATCTCCTGATCTCAATACCAATTTCTCTACGAGGTCCACACGCTTCTGCTCGCTATACAAAAATACGGCGTCATCACCAATGGACCAAGACACTACGGGCACTCCTAATTCAAGGGATTCCGCTGTCTCATCCTTGTCTTGGTGTAAGCCAAGTCGTCCTTCTTTCTCATAGAAGTTGACGATACAAAGGTCTGCTTCAAGTGCAGGGATGGGTTCATCTTCACATTGTTGTGCAATTTCTACAGCTTGTGTGACAAGCGCTTAGAATTCTGGGGGTATTGCTGGAGGTGTTGCTCTGTCTCTTGTTCGCGTCGTTTGGTATGTCTTGGTATAAGGGTTCCAATCCTTTCCCAAGCACATCACTTTCAGCTTCATTGTAGCTCCACCGGGGAATTCGGGTGTATAAAATCCTCTTGGACCCGTTCCTAACTCGTTGCATCGTCGGATGATCGAAATTTGCGCGTCGGGTGTCAGGTATCCTTTTAATAAGATCATACCTGGGCGGATGACCTGACACTAATTGTTGTCGAAGTGATGAGTGGCGATGTCGGTCTCTTCATGAGGTGAGTTTGAAGGTATTGGGTAACAAATAAGGAATTTCCCTAAGGTGGTAAAGTACATCTAGAGTAAGTTCTAGGCTTACTAATTCATTTTATGCTCAATACATACTTCCATGTTACTTACTCATACTCAATTTCATACTTCAAGCACTTACGCATTCATACGGTTACTCATACAGATACTTCACTACTTTAGACATGCTCTTCAAGGATTAAAGGTTACGATAGTTACCTGGGCCGGACTTGGTCCCGGTCCCATCACGGTCTATGATGTGTAAGGCCGGCTGCCTCTGCGGTGCGCCCTTCTGCGGACCTCGGGATCCCTGTCCCTGTGAGGCATGCTGGGCATGAGCATCGCCAGATGCAACCTCCTTGCCTTCACGCTGCTTGTAGCCCTGGTAGTTGCCCTTGGGCTTAGAGTTTTCTGGGCATACATTGGCACGGTGCCCTGGTTTCTGGCACGTGTAGCAGCGGATCTCTCTTCCTTGGCAATCTTTGCCGGGATGATCCTTGTTGCAGTTACGGCATATGTAGCTGCGGCCGTCAGATCGGTTCTTGCCTTGGCCAAATCCAGAACCTATAGCTTCCAAGTTAGCAAGGTTCGGTATACTTACAATACTCTACATACATACTAATCCACAAGTGTACTACTTCGGTTTCGGTTACTTACCCCTGTAGGGCTGAGACCTCAGTGGCTTCGCTGCCACTGGTGCGGTGTAGGCAAGCTGCAATGGTTCAGCTGCCTTGCCCTTCTCAGTATGGGCACCGCCGTCTCCGGAAGTGTTCTTCTGATAAGAATGCTTCCCTTTCTTCTTCTTCCAAGGTTTGGATTGGTTTTGGTCATCGGAGGTGTTTTTGTTGCTTGCCTTGCGCTTGAGCGCTTGATCTTCATCCCTCAGCTGGCATGTGATCTCCACTCGGGAGGCAGCATGGTAACACTCCTGAATTACTTAGGCATTAGGTTACACTTACATACGGGAATACTAATTCATATTACTCATGGCTTTTAAGGGTCCAACGATGTTTACCTGAAGGGAGGTAAACCGTGTGAAGCCCATGCCATACCGGAGTCGATGGCTCAATCCGCCGTAGAAGCGGTCGACCAAGACTTGGCCGGTATACCCGAGGTCGGGTAGAAGTCTAAGAAGAGAGGTGAAGGTGCGGTAATATTCATCGACCGTCATCTTCTCGGTCATTTTTAGTGCGTCGAGCTCAAGCCTTTTCTTGGTCTTGACATGCTCGGGGTAGTACTTAGATCGGAGGAGAGAGGTGAATGCTTCCCAACCGAATGCAGGGTCGGCTATGTGCTCGGCCTTAATGAGCTTCCACCAGTCCATAGCCGCATCTTTTAGATAGTACGCAGCTATCCTCACTCGAACTCCAGCGGGAGTCTCAAGTGTCTCGAATGCCGTCTCCATTTCGGAGAGATAGGCCTCGAGCTTGGCGGGGTCGCTCTCGCCTCTAAAGCATGGAGGTCGAAGGTCGGCGACTGCCTTTACCCAATTCGTTTCTCAGGGATGAGGTGGGTCGGGATGCTGTTGTTGCTGCTGCTGCTGGTTTTGCTGCGTGGTTTGCACAGCGGTAATTACATCCGGTAGCATCTGTGCTACCGTGGCGGCGACGATTTCAGCTATCGTCTGCGCGCTCGGTCCGTCAGATGTCTCTCCTCTAGGTCGGCCTCGACCTCGTCCTGACATCTGAACAAGTGTGGATTACATTAGATGTCGTGATACTATGACCTCATGGTCTTCATTCAAACAATGGTATCACCCTTGCAGACGTTAATGGTATCCGTTATTGCTAACGGTAATTCCTAGTTAGGTTCTAAATATCCGTCTTAAGACGGTTGAAATCCTAACTCGGTAATCACTACACTTTAGATTCTAATCATCAGAGCGAGACTTCGCTCTGATACCACTTTTTGTAACACCCCAACCGCTAATTCTTTCTTTATCCTCTAATCATGCTCATAATTACCAGATTCGCAGCGAAATACTTACCTACTTACATACTCCCAGCGGGTGATACAACGCCGTTAACCCTCCAAGGTTAACAAGGCTACTACTACTTACCGTATCGGTCTGACGATTAGAATAAATGCATACATACCACTTACTTTACAATACCGAATACTTACATACATTTGATTACCGAGTATCCAAGTTATACGAATTACATTCTCATACTACTTTCCAAAGGTTAAGAGTTTGTACATCCTCTCCTTACTATCCAATCATAATTCAATATCCCAAAAAGGTGTACCACATGGTACACCGGCTACTCAAAAGGCCTTAGCCGTGTACAACTCGGTACACCATCCAATTCTACTACTACTCCAAAAAGAATTACATCTTGCCCTTACTCTACCTTCACGCCTCGCGGGTACCTGTGGAGTAAAAACATTCCCCCGAGGGGGTCAGCTTACGCTGAACATGATAACCGCATACCCTGCGTACTAGCGAGGGTACGCCAACTAATTGGTCGAATACATGCGGTTCGTTTCATTCATACATACATACATACATGCTTTATACAATACAATTCCATACATTCATTACACAAGCATACATACATACAATACATACCAGGAAGACAATTCAAGTCAACCGTCCATACTTACCCATACTCACCGCATCACGGAGATACAATTCTCCAATACATACAAAGGTCTTGTTAGCCTTATTACACACCCGGGTTAATCGGGTGTTCAATACTCTTTTACTCCGGGTCGATGACTTACAATAGTCAAGACCAATACAATACAATACTTACATCTTACATACTTTACTTCCAGTTAAGTCGGTATGACCTCCGGGCAGGGAGTACTACCTCCCACCATCGGGCTTTAGGGTGGCCCACTAATCCAGGATGCTACCCATTCAAGGGAATTGGTCCAAGGAAAAGATTATAGCCAGGATTCGGTTCCAACCTCTTGTGGTTCCTTATCCTCACGCGTGGCCGAAGCTATATCGGGCTTCTACTCATTCCATTTTACTCATACTCATGTTAGGAGTTAGATCGTTAGGAATTAGTAGAAGTCCATACTTACTTTCCATACATCAATACAATACACAAGTACACTACTTACACATACACTTCATTCCCATTCATACATTTCATGAATTATACAAACTAAATGTTCAAGAGATACACAAGAACAAAATAGTTCAAACACAACTAAGTGCAATATAAATCCGATTCGTGCATTTATCTTATTGGTGATCACATAGGCACACAAATCGGGGTAACCAAGTTAGGATACAGGGCATGAAGAAATCATACCATTCACCGTCGTTTACGTACTACCGGTCCTTTGATGATCAACTATTTGATTCCTATACATACATGAAGTAATATGATCAATGACCTATTATTGATCTAACTTACTCCTTCATTGATACTTTCAATGTATACTCCCTACTTCATTACTTTCTTACTTGGTTATTAAACCATCCCTTTCTTTATTACTTCTTAAGCTTGCTTCCTTACTCATTTACTTACTTCCTTACCATTATTACCTCATTAATGGTGTGTTACTACATATATATGCACATATGTATATAGGCATGTATACATATGTATATATGATTACTATAACCATATATTTAAAACATTTTTTTTTTACTCGACCGGACTTGCGACCGACCTTGCAAGTCCGGTCCATTCCAGTAGGTTACATCGTGTGAAAATTCCAGGGCCGACCGACCTTGCAAGTCCGGTCCCAAGGTCGGTCCATTCCAGTAAGTTTCGTATTTGAAAATTTTGGCCGGACTTCGGTCACAAGTTCGGTCCATTCCAGTAGCTTACATCTGCGGAATTTTTCTGGCCGACCGAACTTGCAAGTCCGGTCGCAAGTTCGGTCCATTCCAGAAGGTTTCAGACGGGAGAATTTTCTGGTCCGACCGAACTTGCATGTCCGGTCGCAAGTCCGGTCGATTCCAGAAGGTTTTCCCTTTGTAAATCTGGGCTCGACCGAACTTGCAAGTCCGGTCGCAAGTCCGGTCCGGCCCAGTAATTCAGTTTTAAATTCTGTTTTCGGTTGGTTTCTTTACCCATTGTTTCTCCAATCTTTACCAACACTTCCCCACATGATTTAGCACTAATTAAGCACTCTAAATCACCCTAGTTCATCCACCAAACTTACTACTCAATCCTTACACAACTTACACACAATTTCATTACTTCTTCTCAACACTTATACTAGTTCTTACTCTTCCAATGCTACAGATTTTTAACTCCCTCTTTCTGCTACAGATTTTCTCTCAATCATCTAGCCTTCATTACTCTCTCAACTAATACTACTCTTAGTACCTCAAATTCATTACTCACCTTCTAGTTCCATTCCCTTAACATACTCTTCTCCAAATCTGTTACAAGCTATTAACATCCCTTTTAAACTCTCCAAATACTTCCTCTTCTTAAACAACTTAAGTCCTCTCATTTCTACACAAAATTTGGCATAGTCTCCCCTATATCTTTAACATTCTCCACACATTATTTCAGCTCACAATTCCTCATTCTCACAACCTGCTTAAACAACACTTATTATACACATTTCAATACTACCACAACAACAACAAAATTCCTGCACACATACACATTCACTACCCAATGTTTTCCCAAGTTTTAAACATCATTTAAAACTTCAAAAACTGTTACATTCTTTCTCCAATACACTACTACCTTACTACTACTCATTATTCAAATATATTACTCATTTTATTTACTCAAAAACTGTTACAATGCAATACACAACTAACCCACGGTAAGAGCATTACCTTGACTTGCTAGTTTTTCCTTCTTTCCTTTCCTTCTCTTCTTTTCCTCTTCTTCTCTCTTTGTTCTCGGTTTCAATGGGTTTCACACACACAAGGTGCTACAGCCCATAATACATACACAATACCATTAGCATTCATTTTATACTTTAACCCTAAAATTTAGGTTTTAGGGTTTAGAAAAGAGTGTTACCTTCCAATGAGTAGATGAAGCTCTTGACTAGCAAGAGGACAAAATTCCTAGCCCACAAGAGAAGCCAAATCGGCTGGAGCAAGAAGAACAAGACATTCAAAACCGAAAAATTCTTAAAATGCCAATGAGAGCTAGAAACAATGGATTTTCGAAATTCTTTTTACCTCAAGATGATAAGGAGGTGAAGGTGCTTCTAATGGTGGACTTGAATCTTCAAATGGTGAAAACCCTCAAAAACAAAAATGGTCTTTTTCAATTTTTGGAAAGATGGAAGTGCTCTCCTTGCCAAGGGGATTCTAGTGGTATGGTTTTTATAATTTTTGGGCAAAGGATGAAGGCACAACAATGGAGAGAAGGTGAGGTTTGTGGGGGTTTCTTCAAATCTCCATTAGCAAGCTTGAGGAAGAAGAGAGTGCAGAGAGGGAGGAGGGATACGGTGGGGAGTGTGAGTGAGGATAGGAGAGAGAATTTTATTTTGCTTTTTATTTATTCCCTTGTCCTTTTGTTACTAAAGGCAAATAAAGAAGAGAAATTAAGAGAGGAGGGAGTGAGTGGGCCGGCTCCCCTACACACACACTTACAGATTTTTACTTTTTATTTGCAAAGTGGACACACTAAGTTTCTTTATTTGCACTTTTACCCCACAACTTCCCGGTTTTGACAGTTTTACTCAACCGGTACCCGTTTTCCAGAATGTTCTCGTTTAATTAATTTTATTGGTTCTAAAGCTTCACTAATATTTATTAATGATTATTGAGTTGACCAAAATTTGATACAAGTCTATTTGACCCGCTTAAATCACTTTCCCCCGGTTTCCTCAAAAACGCGCTTTAAGGTTCGTTTATTTTAACCCTTTTAAAGGTCTGTTTTCTTCGGGATTTGTTCCCTCGTATTTATTTAAGTGTAATTAAGCCTTTAAAGATATAATTAGCCTAATTAATCACTGTTTTTAATTACGGGGTAATTCAATTCGCCACCTCAAGGAGAATTTCTCCAAAGCTTCTCTTACATGTTTTCAAACAGA
Organism: Limonium bicolor; assembly: GCA_023374045.1. Classification (NCBI taxonomy): domain Eukaryota; kingdom Viridiplantae; phylum Streptophyta; class Magnoliopsida; order Caryophyllales; family Plumbaginaceae; genus Limonium; species Limonium bicolor. The sequence continues at coordinate 425,237,955 of CM041776.1, forward strand.
AAACAAGGCCTAGTTAGCCTCCAAGAAAGATCTAACTATAAGAAGTTAATTTAATGTAAGATTTAAGGCAAAATCACCTTAGAATGCAAGAAGAGTTCAAGATGGTTTCGGCCTGAATCAAACATACCACAAGGTGTTAGATCTACCATATTGACATAGGAAATAGCTAGATCTCAACAAGCTACCTTGTTATTAGGTTTTACCTTGGAAAATGCCTTAAAAGAGGGTATTCCTTTGGATCTTGGCCACCCTTGCTCCAAATAGCTAACCAACGATTCCACATGAAAAGGAGAAGAAGATGAGGCATGACCAAGTGTCACAGCCGAACTTGAAGGGAATCAAAAGTTATGAGCTTAAAGCACATTTTTACCTTAATGGTCAGACTTGAACTTTCCTCCTTAGATCCGGTTATGTACGAAACCAACACTTCCTTTAACCCTCCAAATCACTCTACATAGATGTATAGAAAAGGTTGGATAGTAGATCAATCGAAAAAGGAAAGAAAGATGAAGAAAATGGGCATTTTCATGCCTTAGAAGCTTACCTAGAGCTTGAGCTCTCTCCAATGGAGTTAGCACACTTACCCACGGTTGGAGGGGAGCCAAAGAGCTCTTGGGACAGAGAAACTCGGCTGGAAAGAAAGAAATGAAGGAGGATGACCTAATATTGCCTTAAAGCACTTTTTTGAATATTTTAGGTCATTATTGGTTTGACGACTCATCAAGTCTGATTGGAGCTGATAATTGATGAGTAATTTCGGTGGAGACAAGGGGGAGACAATGACAAGGGCAGCCGTTCTTGATTGGCATAGGTAGGGCATGATTGGAGCCAATTTTGGATGAATTATGTAGTTATATTGTTAGTTTAATCAATTAATGGACATGTGACTCACCTCTCTCGACTTATCTTGCTTGGAGCCTTGTATCAGCCGTGTGAAAAGGGGAAGGAGGGGCTCTCCAACGGCTGGCTTCACATGGGAAGGCAAGAGGTAAGTTCACTTTTTTTTGTTTTATTAGGTAAAGTGTACTTTTTTCCTTATTTTATGCAAAAGCAAAGGAATCTCTTTATTTGTCACATGTCTCTTGTCTCTTTTCTGTTAAGAGACTTAATTATCTGATTTCATATGGTCCATTTCGTGGTCAATGGTCAACATTGACCAACTTAGTCAATGTTGACCCAAACGGGCCCCACATTAGGGTTTTATTAATATTTTAATATTAAATTTGTAAAAATTCGTAAATTTCTGGAATTAAATTCCTAATATCATATAATATGATATTTTATTATATTTACAGGTAATTATAACCTTTTAGCCCATTTAAAACCAATTTAAAAGACATTTCACAAAAACGTGCTTTAAGGAGTTTTAGCGCACATTTTGTGTTGCCTGGTGTTTCTGAGCTCTGTTTTCTTTGACAACGGTCTTGTTGTGTTCCTTACATGATTTTGATCATGTAATTCAATTTTATATCATTTAGAGGTCATTAGACCTTTAAGGTTTCTTAGAGCACATTTTTGCCCTTTTTGACCTTGAACATGAAAGTGCTTTTTCTTTGTGTTGGAGTGTTGCCCAAAAATTGTAATATGTTTAGTAATGTGTTAATATGCATAGGAAAAATTTTTAGGTCCTACATAGTTCATTTGGGTATTTATTTACCCTTAACAGTCAAAGGGTGCAACATCTTGTTTTGTGTTGACCACTGTTGTTCTCAGTTGACTTTTAAGGCATGTTTAGGCCTTAATTAATATGATTAGATATTTAATCCATGTTTAATAAGTTTGGGGTATTTCAATCTACCCCCCTTAAAAAGACTTCGTCCCGAAGTCTCTCAATTAAATAGGTAAGTATATAAATGTATAACTACCCATTATTCCCATAATGTATATCTATGTGATATATCATTTACACACATCGTGTTGTGCCTATACAGCACATAGCCATCACTTTGTGGCGTTAGTTCAATCATATATGGATATAGGTGATCCATCAGCACCATCATTTCCTAACAGTTCTACCAACCCTGACAACCTCCCTGAGGTGTCCATAACATTCCATTGTTCCACATTCCATATCTAATGATTCATTTCGTATCTAGGCGATACTATATGTAATCATTCTATAAAACAATATGAATACATATCACAGATAGCATAAGGAAAGTGTTACACACATGGTGTAGACACAACATTCATACAGGTATCTCGTAAGATACGTACATACAAGTGTACATTCACACACAAACAAACCAAACAAACCTCGTATGCCCCGCACACCACCAATTCTCTTTTTTTTTTGTATGCAATGCATATCAAACAGCCAAAACTTAGTGCACACATGTGCACAACCAAGAGGCTCTACCCCCCTTAAAAAGGGTTACGCCCCCGTACCCCACAAGTATACAACAGCCGCTCAACAAGGAGCGCTGGATACTTGGCTCTCAAGAGTTCACCAACTCGTGGATTATCCTCATATCAAAGAGACGGGTGTGACTCTAGCCCTTCTGGGCTCCACAATTCGTAAAAGGGTGAGGCACTTATCTATTTGTGCTCTCACCCAAGTTCATTCCAATGGGCCCACTCGCTCCGTTGAGTTGTAGACCCATGAACATAGGCTCAATTTGCCTCTCTTTTTTTTTCCTCCTGTGAATCCACTGGTTTGGATCACTAGCATATATGTGTGTGTCTTCTCTCACTGACATTCAGTTTGAAATGTAATATGACATTGGCTACTGTTAGTACTTAGTGCTCTTTGCACTTGTCTTTGTAATACTAAGACGTACCAGCCTATATGTCCACAGAGATGATGCTTGTCATCCATGTCTCCTGGTATTTTGTTCCGGAGTAACACACTGTTGTAGTTCCCTTTTTTTTACACACTCTTGTTGATATCGACTTTATCTTTCTGCATTCCCACAAGATTAATAACTGCACGAGTGCAATACCAAAACACTCAGTCATACAGAGTGCAGAGGCGTAAATGCTCAACAGCTAATATCCAATGAGTCAAACAGAAAAGATGTGCGAATTATCCTGTGAGTGGTACATTCCGAATCCACTGTTCCTTGCTTAAGGTATCTGCTATCATATAGCTTTATCTTTTCTCTGTGCGTAATCACGCGTTTATGTCCATATCATCTGGTAGATTTCCTCTGGATTGCAAGCATTTGCTTGATCCTTATGAGGCTTCTACATATTATTCGTCCATAATGGGTTTTCCTGTTTCTTTTTTTTTTGGTTTTCCTGTCCTTAAACTGTTCCCTTGTCTTCTTTGTATACTGTCCACTGTTCTCTGTTGAAGGTTCTTTTTTTTTTCTAGCCCGTTGTTTTAACTGCGGCTCTTCTCGTCCATCTTCGAGGTAATCCGTCTTACTGTCCGTAGAATGGAGTTGACTACTTCTCGCGTTCCTAACACTACTTGTCTACTTGCATGGGGTACCGTACTGATACATTACTACTTACCCGACTAACTTATAAATAAGTCTGTCAGGCCCACATGCTCCTAACGGAGTGCGGTCATCCCATGACTCGTTTAGTAAACTGGTAATGTCTGTCACACGGTTATAGTGAAGTATTCTGTTGTCAATCTCCCTCTGATGGATATCTTTTTTTTTTCTTCCTCTTCAGCTTTCTTCTTTTTTTTTTTCTTCTTTTTGTTTGCTTTTTTTTTGTAATAGTTCATGTTATCAGTTATCCTGTAATAAGTGATATTGCCTTTGTGGCAACCGTGGTAACTTGTATCGTAGACTAGTATTATTCAACTCGGTGTAAGTAAAATCCGTGCTATATTAGCAAACTTGTTTCTCCTTTTTTTTTATTTCATTGAGTACAACACATATTCCTTTTTCTCCCTGTTTTTTTTTTCATATCTCCTCCATAATTCATATTCGTCCCCTCATCCATGTAATTGGATGCATTGCAGATTGCATTATAGTTTGAGCAACTTGGCTCTTCACTTCCCAACCATCCTCACTGACGGTGGTGCATCTACAAAGGGTATGCTTGTCCATAAGGACTAAACATGTATCACTAGTAGTGATTAGCATTAAATGCAAGTATACTCTGATGGTATTTGGCTAATAGCCCTGTCTGAAACTTCCTCGTACGTTTAAACTGGTGTTTTTATTTACAGTCTTAGTGGATGTATAATGTGTCCAGTTGCAGTGGTTGGACTATCGGTCCTTCCATATTGCATAGGTTTCTAATCTCCAGGTTTGAATGAAAAAGTTTGAAAAGCAATTTTTTTTTTATAAAAGATTAAAAGTAGTAGTTGTTGCATTTGCAGTAGCTGTTACTGTTGCTGTCGCTGCACTTGCTGTAGCAAGTGCGCAAGGCAGATGGAAATTTCAGTGGTTTACTGTCATAGCGCTTGCAATAGCAAGTGCGCCATGCAGGTGGAAATTCTGGTTCAGTAATTCCCGGTCTCATTGACTCTTCGTCATTTGAGTATAGGCTACATGGTAATGTAAGCATTAACATCCTGTTCATATATATATCCGTCAAGGTTCAAGGCTTATTGGTACTGAGTACACACAACTAATTCCAAAGTTTTACACAAAAGGCGAGTGGTCAATGACACACTCCCACATACTTGTAACATAAATCTGTCTAACATCCAAGGTAAGTACACAACATAGTAAATAAGCAAAGTCTTCCACCAGCGGTCTTATGGAGTCAGGGTACTCATGCCCTGGCTACTCCCTTGCCTCTATAGGCTCCAGCATCAGTAGATGTCTGGCCATCCTAACCGCCTCGTGGTACTCCAGATCCTCCAGCTGAGGTCTTCTGAGTATTCTTGGGTGGCCTGTAATTACGGCTCTCTGGGTTCATCCAGCATTCGAATTCCCTATGGCCCTCTTTGTGACAGCACCGACACTCGACCTTGCGGCCTTCGCAGTCGACCCCAGGATGGTCCTTCCCACAACGCTTACAGTAAAAGTGGCGCTGGGGCTGTCCGGTGCCTGATGATAGTATTTAAGTTTAAGTTAAAATATGTTGATATAGAGGTTAAGATTATATTTGAATTTAAGAGGTAGGTGTTCTCACCTTTAGGAGGTGCAGATCTCAAAGGCTTAGCATCAATAGCTGGGCCGGTCAACTGAAGGATGGGCTCTTTCCCTTTCTTTCCCTTGTGACCCTGTTGCCCTTTCTTTTGGAAAAACTTCCTGTTTAAATATTTCGGGTTAGTATTTATAAGATATTTAGTATGGTAAACAATTTAGAGTGGGATAAGTCCTTACTTTCCCTTTTTCTGGCCTCCTCCTGGAGATGCTCCTCCACCCTCAGACTCTCCTTCAGGGTTCTTCCTTTTCTTTGCCCCTAGAGTCTCTTCCCGAGTCTGGAGCATCAGCTCCGTCCTCGAGGCAGCGTCGTAACACTCCTGGAATCTCATTGGTATGTTCTCACAACGTTATACGATACTGTAGTAAGTAAAGAATTTATGGCTTTCATATTGATACCTGGATAGAAGTGTAGAGGGTAGCACCCATCGCCATCTGGATGCGAAATAGTAGTCCTCCCCGGAATTTCTCGACCTTCACGGTCTCTGAGTAATCCACACCGGGGATGAAGGCCAGTAGACCAATGAATCGAGCGTAGTACTCATCCACGGTCAGACCTTCTTGGGTCAATGTTTCAAACTCATGGCGCTTCTTCTGTTTGAGATGCGCCGGGTAGTATTTTCCTCTCAGTAATTCGACAAAGGCAGCCCACGAAAAGTCGGGCGTAGCCAGGTATTGGTCCTTGACCAACCTCCACCAAGTGCTAGCTGCATCCTTCAGATGGAAAGCAGCAATGGCGACCCTCTTGTCGTCCGGTACCTGTAAAGCTTTATAGGCCTTCTCATGTTCAACGATGTAACGTTCCAAAGCTACGGGGTCTGGTTCCCCTGAATATGTAGGTGGTCGGGTCTCGCTAACTGATTTCAGCCAGTTTGTTTCCCTGGGCTGTGGCGGGTGGGCTGGTGCTCCTCCTATCTGAGTACCCAGCTGTGCAAGAACTGCTGCAACCGTCTCAGCAACTCCTGGAATGCCGGGGTCACCGCCTCTACCTCTTCCAGTACCACGCCCTCTAGTACCACCAGACATCTGTAGTACAGTATGTCACATAAATACTCGATAAATTACCGTACACAACCAATAGATATTAAATGGCCTTAAAGCTAATCTGTCACGCAATTTGCGTTACTAGACACAATATCTCTTAAGACGAATCGTCTCGTACTTCCCAAACGTTTCCCAATATTTCCCAAGTCCTAAGCTCACTGTCTTAACCTACTTTCTCGTCATCAGAGCGGTACTCCGCTCTGATACCACTTTTGTAACGCCCCTCACCATAAACACGATATAATCTCTCACGTAGCAATAATTAAAACGTCTCGCAGCGGAAAATAAATAACAATTACAAAACTCACTCGGGTGTCACCGGCCATTACTCGCCCATGCGAGCAACGTAGCCAAACTACATCCAACTTCCAAAATAAATAAACTGCTAACCGCAGTGATAACGAGAAACTCCTATACATCATACTAAGTCCATAAATCATAATCATCGACAAGTGAGCGTCTACCCAATCCTGAAAAATACATAACCTTACCATAAGACCATACACCATCTTCATTACTATACAACATCTCCAATTACCCTGTTTCTGCTCTTCAGCTCCGACAACGATCAACAACCTGAAATGGTGTAGTATCAGCGATAGACGCTGAGTATGCCGGGCCTGGACCCTAATGGTCACTTGTCATTTTAACCATCTCATTATTAGATTGGTTTCATGCTTTTCCATTTTACAGTTATAAACAATACTGTAGCATAAATGTATAATATACATAACCATCCAAATATTCATAAACACTAATCATCCATCCAAACCAAACAATCATTTAAATATCACAAACCACAATTATATATCGAACGTATCGAATAACAACAATATATTGTACAATGTACAATCGCCGTAGCGTTCACCATCCACTGTCAATTTATTTTAGTTTGGCTTTCAAGCCCCATCCATATGTACAATGTACATTCGCCGTAGCGTACAGCATCCATAGTTAATTATGTACAATGTACATTCGCCGTGGCGTACAGTTTTCATATTTAATTTACCTTAGCCTTGTAGGCTCCATCCAACCATGTTTAATTAATATCAGTAGGGCGTCATGTTAGGACAACCCGATAACCTCACCATGGACAGTAGTCCCCCGTACACACAAAGGTGCTCATTTCGCCAGAGGTCCGGAGGCCCCTGACTCACTTATGTCTTGTAACGTCCATAAAAAGGCCGTAGCCACCTGATCCACGATCCAATTTGGGCTCGTTGGATATACCTAGAGCGGAATCCAATTAGGAAACCCCTCAGTGATCACAAATGCGCAACCAAGTGGTTCGTAAACCACCGGGATTCCTCACCTCAATCTCATACCATCACTCTCTCATAATGTTTAAGATCTGCTCTTAGTCTTATGGAGAATATATTTATTAACCAGCGGCCCAATGGGTCACGCATACCTAGAAGTCATCTAGGTTATATTTATGTTAGAGATCCATGCTCTAGAGACCGACAATGTCGTGACTCGTCCCTAAGTGTTTTACTTAGGTTACTATATACTCAATATTAATATCATGGTATTATATCAAGTAACCGTCATGTCATCACAACGCATATGTATGTTTATATAAGTCGATCTATAGTCGACGTAGTGTTAGTCCGTAGGACGCCCGTGCATAAATAATTAATGCATCAACACTTAAACACATACATGTAACCACACACATATAACACACAAGTTATATCAACCAAATCCGAGCCCAAGGAGCAACCTTAGGTCAACTCGGCAAACCCCTTTACATACCGTTCACCCTGACTGTATTACGGTGGAGTATGAATCAGCAAGATCCTACGCTCCGTGTAATCCGCTAGCTCGTCAAGCGTCCTTGTCAGAAGTGTACTCTAAACGGTAATAAAACTATAAGTCAGTCTCCATGACTAACTACATCCGGTATTTCCGAATAATAAGTAACCCCACAGTTCACCCCTGTTTTCTACAGTTTTGTTACGGGTTTCTCTAAAACAGTCGGCTTGTTACTTAAAACGCGTACGTCAAAACTATTTCAACTGGTAAGTTTAATTCCTTATATTTCTTTTAATCTTATCCACCTCTAGTTTAGGTACGTAACCTATAGTTGCATGTATGCATGCATTCTTGTATTATATTGCATTCTAAAATTCATAACTTATAGTTTGTAACTATATTTATTATATTTTTTTTAAAATAACCACCACCATTAAATCATATGGTTTTCCACCAAAATATATATCCACCTTATATACATTATTCTTGTGTATGTATATATTTACCACGTAGGTAAGTTTCATGAGTTTAATAAACTCTTATATTTTATGTTACATTTTATCATCTTTTATTAGATGATCATTCCCATTAGTTGTATTATATTATACAACTTATATTAAGATTATTATCCTAACATCATGTAACATTTTATGTTGTATAATTACAACTCCTAAGGTTTATTCCATAGACACCTTAGTTTATAAATCCATTTATTTATAGTTTGTCACATTATTTTATGTGAGTACCTTTCCTTATATTAATTCCATTAAACCACCTTAATACCATATAATTGTCATAACGTTTATGACATTGTAGACCATAGTCTAAAATTCATTTTCCAACTCTTAATAATTCGTATAGCCCCTGAATTTATTTAAATTCCCTTTTTGACCACATAACATTATGTATTGTTATACCAAAATACTAATACCATTTGATATGATATTTTTATTTCCTTTAACTTATAACCTATAGTTTTTATACAAAACTATTGTGTATTGCCTCATAGGCATATATTAAACCTTATACTCTTCCTTAAACCATAATTTCCTTTATTTACAAAATCACCCCTTTCTTTTTACCATGTTATATATTCCATTCAATATAACATTTCTAACTTATAAAAGAGTATAACCTATGGTTATTTTCATAAATTCCGAATAGACCTCAATATACATTTTATATTGTCATTAGGCCCAATTTGTAACATATAGTTTGATAATATCATTAAAACTATATATTATACATATATCTCAACAAATACTCTTATATAATTCTAAAAATCTCCAAATTTTACCAAAGGGTTATAAATATCCTTATTAACCCATATACTCTTGGTATTTTACCATTCCACCATCTATATTTCTCCAAAGTGTCATAATGACATAATGACTATATATTATACATATATAGTTCATTTTAATTCCAAAACTCATCAAATAAATTCCTAAAAATTCCTAATAGCCCATGGGTGTTTAAAATACCATTGTACACCCTTTATTTTTGGTAATAACATATTTACCACATATGTTATAAAAATATTACCATAAGGTACTTATCTTATTATAAAACCTTAAATAAGTTATCTAACTTATTTATTTTGGTCAAAACCTAGCATATGGTCAAGGTTGACCACCTTAATATTTCCTTGACCATTAATTCCTAATAATTACGGTTGCACCCAAACTTTCTAGAAATCACCATTTAACCCCAAAACTTTATAAAATCTTATAAACTTTATTTTAACTCCTTTTACCTCCTCTAATTTTCGGCCTTATTTTTATAAAGCCCTTAAATTTAATTTAATTACACCTAATACCCCATTTATTTTCGGTAATGCATTTATACTACTTAAACTTAAATAAAAGCTTGTAAATGCATAAATAAAATGGCCTAAAATACATGGCCTTATTACAAACATTGGCTTGCAAAATAAATTACACATAAATGTCCCAAAAATACATATAGATTTCGGCCTCACCATAGAATTTTCATTTAATTACCAAACTTCCACATAATGTCTTAAATTTGACAATTATGCTTGTTTAATTAGTTATTAAATTTATTAAACCATTTCTTAAACATTTTAAGGTCAAACAAGACCTTATTATTCTTCTTCACTCACGGCAATTTAATTAGAAGTAGTGTAAGAACATATTAACTTAGCAAAGTTAATGTTTAAGTGATTTATACCTTGATTTAGCTTAGGTAAATCCTTGTTTGGATTCGCCACCTCAAGGAGAATTTCTCCAAAGATTCTCTTACATGTTTTCAAACAGAAAACAAGGCCTAGTTAGCCTCCAAGAAAGATCTAACTATAAGAAGTAATTTAATGTAAGATTTAAGGCAAAAATCACCTTAAGAATGCAAGGAGAGTTCAAGATGATTTCGGCCTGAATCAAATACACCACAAGGTGTTAGATCTACCATATTGACATAGGAAATAGCTAGATCTCCAAGCTACCCTTGTTATTAGGTTTACCTTGGAAAAATGCCTTAAAAGAGGGTATTTCCTTTGGATCTCGGCCACCCTGCTCCAAATGGCTAACCAACAGATTCCACATGAAAAGGAGAAGAAGATGAGGCTATGACCAAAGTTTCACAGCCGAACTTGAAGGGAATCAAAAGTTATGAGCTTAAGCACATTTTTACCTTAAATGGCAAGACTTGAACTTCCTCCTTAGATCTGGTTATGTACGAAACCACTTCCTTTAACCTCCAAATCACTCTACATAGATGTATAGAAAAGGTTGGAGTGGTAGATCAATCGAAAAAGGAAAGAAAGATGAAGAAAATGGGCATTTCATGCCTTAGAAGCTTACCTAGAGCTTTGAGCTCTCTCCAATGGAGTTAGCACACTTACCCACGGTTGGAGGGGAGCCAAAGAGAGCTCTTGGATAGAGCAAACTCGGCTGGAAAGAAAGAAATGAAGGAGGATGACCTAATATTGCCTTAAAGCACTTTTTTGAATATTTTAGGTCATTATTGGTTTGATGACTCATCAAGTCTGATTGGAGCTGATAATTGATGAGTAATTTCGGTGGAGACAAGGGGGAGACAATGACAAGGGCAGCCGTCCTTGATTGGCATAGGTAGGGCATGATTGGAGCCAATTTTGGATGAATTATGTAGTTATATTGTTAGTTTAATCAATTAATGGACATGTGACTCACCTCTCTTGACTTATCTTGCTTGGAGCCTTGTATCAGCCATGTGACAAGGGGAAGGAGGGGCTCTCCAATGGCTGGCTTCACATGGGAAGGCAAGAGGTAAGTTCACTTTTTTGTTTTATTAGGTAAAGTGTACTTTTTTCCTTATTTATGCAAAAGCAAAGGAATCTCTTTATTGTCACATGTCTCTTGTCTCTTGGTCTGTTAAGAGACTTAATTATCTGATTTCATATGGTCCATTTCGTGGTCAATGGTCAACATTGACCAACTTAGTCAATGTTGACCCAAACGGGCCCCACATTAGGGTTTTATTAATATTTTAATATTAAATTTGTAAAAATTCGTAAATTTCTGGAATTAAATTCCTAATATCATATAATATATATTTTATTATCTTTAAAGGTAATGATAACCTTTTAGCCCATTTAAAACCAATTTAAAAGACAATTTCACAAAACGTGCTTACGGAGTTTTAGCGCACATTTTGTGTTGCCTGGTGTTTCTGAGCTCTGTTTTCTTTGACAACGGTCTGTTGTTCCTTACATGATATTTGATCATGTAATTCAATTTTATATCATTTAGAGGTCATTAGCCTTTAAGGTTTCTTAGAGCACATTTTTGCCCTTTTTGACCTTGAAACATGAAAGTGCTTTTTCTTTGTGTTGGAGTGTTTCCCAACAATTAATATGTTTAGTAATGTTTAATATGCTTAGGACAAATTTTTAGGTCCTACATAGTTCATTGGGTATTTATTTACCCTTAACAGTCAAAGGGTGCAACATCTTGTTTTGTGTTGACCACTGTTGTTCTCAGTTGACTTTTAAGGCATGTTTAGGCCTTAATTAATATGATTAGATATTTAATCCATGTTTAATAAGTTTGGGGTATTTCAGAGTTGGGTGATTCCCACTATCCTAGGGTATTCTCCCCATCCATTCCATACACAAACACTTTACTGTTTTTGTTGCATTTCAGTTAACAAACAACCAAGCTTGCCTCTGGCCAAACCCCCATTTTATTGCTTATTCGCACTAAACTATATACCGAAGCTGGGGATTTAACCAATTTCCTTGTGGATACGACACTTGTTTTACTGCAACGAATTGGGTGCACTTGCCCATTTTAGCTAGGTTTAATTACTATGTATGTATTTTGCTCAACAAGTTTATGGCGCCGTTGCCGGGGAAATTGATTATTCAATTTCCCTTGGTTCGGTACTTTAGTTTTTGTGAATTTGGTACTTTTATCTATTTTATTTCATTTGTGGTATTTGTGTTTAGCTGTTGTCTATATTTTTACATATCTGTCTACTTAAGAGCATTTGGTGTTGGTGCAGTTTAGGTACCTTCTGTTTTCTCGGTGTATGCCAAACACTCGAGCCAAAGGATCTCCACTTGTTAGTCCGAGACCCGAGCTCGAGCGTTCATTATTGAGGGCCGTCCGAACTGTGAAAAATTCAATCATGAATGATCAAGATCCACCGGTGATTGAAGACTACGGAAACCAACAACAAAGGCTCTCAGCGACTACAACCAGCCGGACACCGAAGGGAGACCTTCGGCCATAGTCCTACCGGAGTTGACGCCTCAAGAGGCCAATGGGTATTCAAGACTCACTACATCACTGCTGTTCGGGACTTAGGAAAATTCAGTGGAGCAAATCCTCATGATGCTCCGAACCACCTAAGTCTCTTCCTTGATTTTTGTAATTCCTTCGGGAAAGACGGTAACGTAAAGGAGAGAATCCGGTTGTAGCTTTTCCCTCATTCCTTATCCGACTCCGCATCAAGATGGTTTAGAAGCTTACCGCCCCAATCATTCAAAACATGGGTACAAATGGCTCAAAAGTTCCTTGCCAAATACTACCCGACTAGTAGGACGAGGCAACTGATTGGAGAGATTAATACATTCTGCCAAGAGCCCGGAGAAACCTTGTACGATGCATGGGACCGGTTCAAGGAGATGTTGATGAATTGCTCCCACCATGGGTTGGATGATCAATCGTTATGCCTGTCTTTCTTTAATGAGCTTGACGATGCGAACCGGTTGCTTGTGAATTCATCCGCGGGAGGTAGTTTCATGACCAAGTCCCCTGAAGAAGGAATGGCACTTCTTGAGACAATGACTAGCAACACGAGGCAACGGGCCAGAAATAAGGGAAGAACTCCAAGAGCGGCCGGTATACTTCATGTTGAACCATTCAATCATCTTTCCGCCAAAATATCCTCACTCACAAAGATGGTGGAGAAGCTTGCTACAGCCCAAAAAGAGAATGCAAAATCTGTAGCTTCATCATCTTCTACTTCAGCCACAGAGGGGTGTGCTATATGTGCGGGTCCCCATGAGACCCTTTTTTGTGAAGGAAAAAGTTACATCGAGGGACAAGAAGATGTCAACTTTGTTAGCAGCCGCCCCAACTACAACTATAACAACAACAATGCACCATGGAGAAATCATCCTAATTTCTCATGGAGGAACAACGATTCCACCCAAGGAGTATCGAGTAATTTCCAACAACTCGATGGGTATAAACCTCAAGGGCCACACCAAGCAAACAATTCTCAAATGGGGTATAGACCTCAAGGTGGCCCGCCGGGATTCAGACCACAACAACAGCAACAACCACAACAGCAACAACAACAACAACAACAACAACCATCCTCCTTCTCTTCTGATGGTAACTTGGCTAGAATGGAAGCCATGATGCAAAACATGCAAAATATGACGATGAACTTCATGACTACCGCCCAAACCAAGTTCACCGAGCAGGAAGCCTGCAATGCCAACCAGATGACATTTAACCAAAGCCTTAAAACTCAAGTTGATCAAATCTCAGAACAACTTGCTCAGAGACAGCCTGGCATCCTACCAAGTCAAACGAAGCCTAATCCAAGAGAGCAAGCAAAAGAGGTAACACTAAGGAGTGGGAAACTCCTTGATCCGTCATGCTCACATGAGGACATGGAGTCCCAAGAAGATGTAGCTCAAGAAGGAGAGCAAGAGATTGTTGAGGAACCACCGCTTCCACCCAAAGAAATCTCCAAGGAGAAGGAGTCTCCTGAACCTTCTACTTCTACTACTCTCGCAAAACATCTTCCCCCTCCCCTTTCCTTTTCCCAATAGACTCAAAAAGAAAAATTTGGATGAGCAATTTGGGAAGTTTCTAAGCATTTTCAAGAAATTAACGATTAACATTCCTTTCTCTGATGCTTTGAAACAGATGCCGATCTATGCTAAGTTCATGAAGGACATCATAGCCAACAAGAGACAGTTGGAAGAAGTGGAAACCGTTCACCTCACCGAAGAAGTTTCAGCGGTTCTACAGAGAAGCCTACCTTTAAAGCTTGGAGATCCCGGTCTACCTATTGTTCCTTGCTTTGTTGGTGAAATTGACTGCGGTAGTGGGTTATGTGATCTAGGTGCTAGTTTAAATCTTATGCCTCTCTCAACTTTTAATAAGCTTGGAATTGGTAAATGCACTCCCACTCCCATGCAATTGCAATTAGCAGATCGATCTGTGGTTATCCCTAAAGGGAAGGTAGAGGACTTGGTAGTAACTGTTGGTACATTTGTTTTCCCAGCTGATTTCATTGTGATAGATATGGAAGAAGACCAGAGAGTGCCACTAATTTTGGGCAGACCTTTCATGAGAACTGCTAGAGCCCTTATAGACGCGGAAAAAGGCAAAATAATTCTGCGACTTCATGATGAAAAATTAGAATTTGATATGTCTAAAGTAGTGAAGAGACAGTCACAGGTTGAGGTTGTTTTTGCTATTGATGTCATCGATTCAATTGTGCAGGATCACTCTCTCTCTCTCTTATTAAATCTGATGCTCTTGAGTTAGCTTTGTTTGAGTCGTTTTGAACAGGAATTCCACCCAGATATGATTGAAACAGTGGCTGAGTTGAACAGCAGATTTTCTGGCTATAGACCACGCTCCCCACCCGAACCATTGGAACGAGCTGCTCAGAAGCCGTTGCCTCGGTTGAGAAGCCTCCCACTGTGGAGATGAAACCTCTACCATCTCATCTTAAATATGCTTTTTGACTGATCTGTGCGTTCTACCTGTTATTATTTCTTCTTCCTTGACAGGTGCGCAAGAGGAAAGTCTGATGAGGGTGCTCCGAAACCATAAACGGGCTATTGGGTGGACTATAGCCGACATCAAAGGGATCAGCCCTCATTTCTGCACCCACCGGATATTCATGGAAGATGACTACAAGCCGTTGGTCCAACCTCGGAGGAGGTTAAATCCAAATATGAAGCAGATTGTAAAAAAGGAAGTTCTTAAACTGTTAGATGCGGGATTATCTATGCCATCTCTGACAGCAAATGGGTCAGCCCCGTGCAAGTGGTCCCAAAGAAAGGAGGCGTTACTGTCGTCCCCAACGAAAAAGGTGAGCTGGTGTCTCAGAGGACTACCAATGGTTGGAGAGTTGTATCGATTACCGGAAACTGAACACCACCACCAGAAAAGACCACTTCCCTCTCCCGTTCATTGATCAAATGCTCGAGAGGTTGGCGGGACAAGACTATTACTGTTTTTTGATGGATATTCGGGGTATCTCCAAATCGCCATAGCTCCTGAGGACCAGAAGAAGACGACATTTACATGCCCTTATGGGACGTTTGCCTACACCCGGATGCCTTTCGGGCTTTGCAACGCCCCGGACACTTTTCAGAGGTGCATGATGGCAATCTTCTCCGACTTCTTAGAAAAAAGTATTGAAGTCTTTATGGACGACTTCTCCGTCTTCGGCACCTCCTTCGACACTTGCTTGGACAACCTTGATGCTATCTTGATCCGGTGTGAGGAGACAAATCTTGTGCTCAATTGGGAAAAATGCCATTTTATGGTGAAAGAAGGAATTGTCTTGGGGCACAAGATCTCTTCAGAAGGTATTGAGGTAGACAAAGCTAAAATTGAAGTAATTGAAAAGCTACCTCTCCAACATCAGTAAAGACATTCGAAGCTTCTTGGGTCATGCCGGTTTCTACAGAAGGTTCATAAAGATTTCTTCAAAATCTCAAAACCCTCTCGACCCTTGGCCAAGGATGTTAACTTTGAATTCACTGATGAGTGCTTTAGTGCCTTCAACACCCTCAAACAATGCCTTATATCTGCACCTATCGTGGTTTCCCCCGATTGGAATTTACCGTTTGAGATCATGTGCGACGTCAGCGACTATGCGGTGGGGGCGGTCCTTTGTCAGAAGAAGGAAAAGATATTGAGGAGTATCTACTACGCTAGTTGATAAGTGGTGAAATAATGCTATTTTGAGAGCTTCATTTACTTCTATTCTATTGCATGCATACTTGTTTCACCACTTAAGAGAGTGTTTTAGTGATTAATAGTTAACTAATAGTTTAATCTCTTGTAGGTAAAAGCTCATTTTGAACATACTTACGAGCTTCCTTGGAGTTAGTAGCATGCATCAACGGATCCCTCATCCTTCAAGCTTTCCGATGCCGCAAACGGGGAAATTCCGAGCTACAATGAAGATTCTAGGCCCAGTGCAAGTTGGCAAATTCTGGAGCACGTCCGACCCACAGGACCGACCCACTCTGGGTCGGACACTGGTTTCCATGCCAAGTACTGGAATCGACCGACCCATAAGCCTGGGTCGGATCTGGGTCACTACTTAAAATGACCACGTGCTTCTTCTTCGGACCGACCGACCCACGCCGACCCAGTCTGGGTCGGTCGGAGAAAATTTGCCCAGATCTGCGTTTTTAAAAGCTGATTCTGGGGCTTCCTTCTCATTATCAATTCACCCGACTCCAACCCTAAACAGACAGAGAAGAGGCGAAAATAGAAGAGAAAAGAGAAGGAGAAGAGAAGAAAGAAAGAGGAAGAAGAAGTGAAGATTTCTACCTCCATTGAAGCTTGGAAGCTCCTCTAATGGCTAATTCTTCCTTTTCCTTGCTCTTTCCTTAGCTATGTCTGAGTAGTTCCATTTGTATCCTAGGATGAGGGTTTGAACCCATTTTGCTCATTGAATGCTAGAAACCTAACTCATTTTACTCTTGTTTTATTTCCTTCAATATCAATGAATGCACTAAATTGATCTCTTATTGCATTTATGGTGGTTCCATTCAATATTTGAGTTGAGTTTGGAACTAGACCAAGAAGGGAGTAAACCCTAACCTTTGCTTTCTTGATTTGGAAGTAAATGCTTGGGGCTATTGTTTAAGAGTGCTTGCTTAATGCTATTTGATGACTTGAACCTCCTTTAATTAAGGGGTTTGATTATTTAGGTAAGAATTGGATTTCCCATGATTTGGGAATTCATGAGCTAAACTCTAATAGGCATTGAGATGATGAGTTATGGTTTTGAAGTTCTTTGAGTGAATTGGGTGATTCCCACTATCCTAGGGTACTCTCTCCATCCATTCCATTCACAAACATTTTACTGTTTTTATGCATTTTAGTTAACAAAACAAACAACCAAGCTTGCCTCTGGCTAAACCCCCATTTACTGTTATTTTGCACTGAACTTTATACCGAAGCTTGGGATTTAGAAACCAATTTCCTTGTGGATACGACACTTGTTTTACTGCAACGAATTGGGTGCACTTGCCCATTTTAGCTAGGTTTAATTACTATGTATGTAATTTTCCCAACAAGTTTATGGCGCCGTTGCCGGGGAAATTGATTATTCAATTTCCCTTGATCGGTACTTTAGTTTTGTGCGTTTAGTACTCTTTATCTATTTTAATTGTGGTATTTTGTTTTTAGTTGTTGTTTATATTTACAATCCATCTACTTAAGAGCATTTGGTGTTGGTGCAGTTTAGGTACCTTCTGTTTTCTCGGTGTATGCCAAACACTCGAGCCAAAGGATCTCCACTTGTTAGTCCGAGACCCGAGCTCGAGCGTTCATTGTTGAGGGCTCCGAACTGTGAAAAATTCATCATGAATGACCCACCGGGTTGAAAACAACGGGAACCAACAACAATGGCTCTCAAAGACTACAACCAGCCGGACACCGAAGGGAGACCTTCAGCCATAGTCCTACCGGAATTGACGCCTCAAGAGACCGGACAATGGGTATTCAAGACCCATTACATCACTGCTGTCCGGGATTTAGGGAAATTCAGTGGAGCAAACCCCGATGAGGCTCCCAACCACCTAAGTCAATTCCTCGACTTTTGCAACTCATTTGGCAAAACTGGAAATGTTGATCAGAGGATACGCCTGCAGCTCTTCCCTCACTCACTGTCCGACGCTGCATCAAGATGGTATAGGAGCTTACCGTCAAAATCAATCCATACTTGGGCACAAATGGCTCAACAATTTCTTGCCAAGTATTACCCCACTAGTAGAACAAGGCAATTAATTGGAGAGATCAATACCTTTTGCCAAGAACCGGGAGAGACGTTATACGATGCATGGGATAGATTCAAAAACATGTTGATGAATTGTTCCCACCACGGTTTGGACGACCAATCACTATGTCTATCATTTTCAACGGTCTCGATGATGCGAATAGACTACTTGTGAACTCCTCATCTGGAGGAAGCTTTATGACTAAGTCACCTCAAGAGGGGATGGCACTCCTAGAGGAGATGACTAGTAACATAAGGCAATGGTCTAGGCAAAAGGGGAGAGCACCAAGAGCAGCTGGTCTCTTACATGTTGAACCCACCGACCACCTTTCTGCTCAACTATCTTCACTCACCAAGATGGTGGAGAAGCTAGCTATAGCTCAAAAAGAAACAACAAAGTCTATAGCTTCTTCATCATCACCCTCTCCATCTACTTCTACTCCAATCCAAGAGGGGTGTGCAATTTGCGCGGGTCCTCACGAGACCCACTTTTGCGAAGGCAAGGTTTATGCCGATCCACGTGAGGATGTAAACTTTGTAGGCAACCGCCCCGGATACAACTACAACCAACAAAACGCCCCATGGAGGAACCATCCAAACTTCTCATGGAGAAGTAATGACCAACCCAAGGGGGAGCTAGCAATGCTTCCAACAATCCCACGGGCTACCGGTCACAAGGGTCGACTCAAATGTCCAACCCACAAATGGGTTACCGACCACAAGGAGCACCTCCGGGCTTTCAACAACAACAACAACAACACAACCACAACAACAACATCATCCTCCACCCACGGATGCCAATGCCGAGCTAAGAGACATGATGAAAAATCTTGTCTCGGTGCACTCTAAAGCGGCTGACTTGGATGCTTTTAAAGCAAGTCAAGACGCCACCAACAAAAGGGTTGAGTCCCAACTTGAAAGCATCTCTCAACAACTTGCTCAAAGACAACCGGGTGTTCTTCCAAGTCAAACACAGCCCAATCCAAGAGAGCAAGCAAAAGCGGTAACACTAAGGAGTGGGAGACTCCTTGACCCGTCATGCTCCCATGAGGACATGAGTCCCAAGAAGATGAAGCTCAAGAAAAAGAGCAAGAGATTGTTGAGAAACTACCACCTCCACCTAAGGAAGTTTCCAAGGAGAAGGAGTCTCCTGAACCTTCTACTTCTACTACTCTTGCAAAACATCTCCCCCCTCTTCCTTTTCCCAATAGACTCAAAAAGAAAAATTTGGATGAGCAGTTTGGGAAGTTTCTAAGCATTTTCAAGAAATTAACAATTAATATTCCTTTTTCTGATGCCGATCTACGCTAAGTTCATGAAGGACATCATAGCGAACAAGAGATCGCTGGAGGAAACAGAAACCGTCACCTCACTGAAGAAGTGTCGGCGTTCTACAAAGAAGCCTACCTCCAAAGCTTGGAGATCCCGGTTTACCTATTGTCCCCTGCTTTATTGGTGAAATTGACTGTGGGAGTGGGTTATGTGATTTAGGTGCTAGTATCAATCTTATGCCTCTCTCAACTTTTAATAAGCTTGGAATTGGTAAATGCACTCCCACTCCCATTCAATTGCAACTAGCGGATAGATCTTTGGTTGTCCCTAAAGGGAAGGTAGAGGACTTGGTAGTGACTGTTGGTTCATTTGTTTCCCAGCTGATTTCATTGTAATAGACATGGAAGAGGACCAGAGAGTGCCACTAATTTTGGGCAGACCTTTCATGAGGACTGCTAGCCCTTATAGATGTGGAGAAGGGCAAAATAATTCTGCGACTTCATGATGAAAAATTAGAATTTGACATGTCTAAAGTAGTGAAGAGACCCTCACAGGCTGAGGCTGTTTTTGCTGTTGATGTCATAGATTCAATTGTGCAGGATCACTCTCTCTCTCTTGTTAAAACTGATGCTCTTGAATTAGCTTTGTTTGAAGCTTGTTGTGAACAGGAATTCCACCCCGATATGCTTGAAATGGTGGCTGAGTTGAACAGCAGATTTTCTGGCTATAGACCCGCTATCCACCACCCGAACCATTGGAACGAGCTGCTCAGAAGCCGTTGCCGTCGGTTGAAAAGCCTCCCACTGTGGAGATGAAACCTCTACCCTCTCACCTTAAATATGCTTTTTTGACTGATCCGTGTGTTCTACCTGTTATTATTTCTTCTTCTTTGACAGGTGCACAAGAGGAGAGTCTGATGAGGGTGCTTAGAGACCATAAACGGGCTATCGGGTGGACTATAGCCGACATCAAAGGGATCAGCCCTCATTTCTGCACCCACCGGATATTCATGGAAGATGATTACAAACCATTGGTTCAACCTCAGAGGAGATTGAACCCCAATATGAAGGAGGTTGTCAAGAAGGAAGTTCTTAAACTCTTAGATGCGGGGATTATCTATGCCATCTCCGACAGCAATTGGGTAAGCCCCGTGCAAGTGGTCCCAAAGAAAGGGGCGTTACCGTCGTCCCCAACGAAAAAGGTGAGCTGGTGTCTCAGAGGACTACCACTGGTTGGAGTCTGCATCGATTACCGGAAGCTGAACACCGCCACCAGAAAAGACCACTTCCCTCTCCCATTCATTGATCAAATGCTCGAGAGGTTGGCGGGACAAGACTATTACTGCTTTCTGATGGATATTCGGGGTATCTCCAAATCCCCATAGCTCCTGAGGACCAGGAGAAGACGACATTACATGCCCATATGGGACGTTTGCTTACACCCGGATGCCTTTCGGGCTTTGCAACGCCCCGGCCACATTTCAGAGATGCATGATGGCGATCTTCTCCGACTTCCTAGAAAAAAGTATTGAAGTCTTTATGGATGACTTCTCCGTCTTCGGTACCTCCTTCGACATCTGCTTGGATAACTCGAGGCTATTTTGATCGGTGTGAGGAGACCAATCTTGTGCTCAATTGGGAAAAATGCCATTTTATGGTAAAAGAAGGAATTGTCTTGGGGCACAAGATCTCTTCAGAAGGTATTGAGGTAGACAAAGCAAAATCGAAGTAATTGAAAAGCTACCTCCTCCAACATCAGTGAAGACATTCGAAGCTTCTTGGGTCATGCCGGTTTCTACAGAAGGTTCATAAAAGACTTCTCCAAAATTCAAAGCCTCTCTGTGACCTTTTGGCCAAGGATGTAAAATTTGAATTCACTGAGGAGTGCCTTAATGCCTTCAACACCCTCAAACAGTGCCTTATCTCTGCACCTATCGTGGTCTCCCCCGATTGGAGTCTACCTTTTGAGATCATGTGCGACGCCAGCGACTATGCAGTAGGGGCGGTCCTTTGTCAAAAGAAGGAAAAGATATTGAGGAGTATCTACTACGCTAGTAGAACCCTCAATGATGCTCAAAAGAATTACGCCACCACTGAGAAGGAGCTGTTGGCTGTGGTCTTCGCCCTCGACAAATTCCGATCCTATCTCTTGGGCAGCAAGGTTGTGGTGCACACAGACCACTCGGACTTAAATATTGTTCAACAAGGTGATGCAAAACCTAGACTTCTCCGATGGATTCTGCTCCTGCAAGAGTTTGAGATAGAGATCCGGGATAAACCGGGTGTACAGAATGTGTAGCTGATCATTTCAAGAATGGAAGTCCCTGATGATGGTGTGCCCATCAATGAATTTTCCCAGACGAGAGCATCTACATGATTGCAGAGACCGGGGACCCTTGGTATGCGGACTTTGCAAATTATTTGGCGAGGGGAGTGGTCCCACCGAGATGACTTATCAACAAAGAAAGAAATTCTTCTCCGACGTCAAGAGGTATTTCTGGGAGGACCCTTTTCTTTTTAAGGTTTGTGCTGATGGGGTAATCCAGAGATGCGTGCCTGAGTGAAGTGCAGGAAATTCTGATTCACTGTCACTCGGGTGAAGCCGGAGGACACCACGGTCCGGCACGAACAGCAACCAAGATTCTTCAAGCCGGGTTTTTCTGGAAAACCCTTCATAAAGAGACCACTCGTACGTTGCCTCCTGTGACCAATGTCAGAGGCTTGGGAACACTTCTCGAAAGCATGAGATGCCGCTCAACATAATGATAGAGGTTGAGCCGTTTGTTATGGGGTATCGATTTCATGGCCCCTTCCCTTCTTCTTGTTTACTTATTTATTCTTGTGGCGGTCGACTACGTGACCAAATGGGTTGAAGCAATTGCAACCCCAACTAATGATGCCAAGGTGTGATAAAATTTCTGAAGAAAAACATTTTCACCCGGTTCGGGGTACCAAGAGCCATATTGAGATGGGGGTCTCATTTTTGCAACAAACAATTTGAAGCTCTGATGAGTAAATATGGTGTGAGACACAAGGTTGCTCTCCTTATCACCCACATTGCAATGGCCAAGCTGAGGTCACCAACAGAGAGCTCAAATGGATCCTTCAAAAGACAGTGAGTTCCTCAAGGAAGGATTGGTCCATGAAGCTCGATGATGCATTGTGGGCATAGGACCGCCTACAAAACGCCATCGGTATGTCCTCGTTCCGGCTTATTTATGGGAAGTCTTGTCACTTGCCGGTTGAATTAGCGCATAAGTCATATTGGGCGGTGAAGGCCCTCAACTATGACCTCAAGAGCGCCGGTGACAAGAGGCGGTTCCAATTGACCGAGTTAGAGGAAATTCGGGAGGAAGCCTACGAAAACAACCTCATCTATAAAGAGAAGGCCAAGAAATGGCACGATAAAATGATTATGAAACGGGAGTTTCACGAAGGTGACCGGGTTCTCCTCTACAACTCGAGGTTGAAGTTATTCCCCGGGAAATTGAAGTCTCATTGGGCTGGCCCTTTTACTGTCACGAAGGCCACCCCCTATGGAGCTTATGAGCTGAAGAACGTCAAGGGGGATACTTTCATGGTCAACGGTTCTCGGCTAAAACATTATCAAGGAGGAGACATTCAAAAGGTTGAAGCTCGGGCTCTTTACTTAAGAGACCCTCCAGGTTCCATCTAACCTTACTACGGTCTAGCCAAAGACCTTAAAAAGACGGGCAGCTTTCCGGGAGGCAACCCGAACTCCTTTCCATCTCTTTAAGCAATTCTATCGTATTAATGTTTGTAGTTCTTTTTGGTGTGTGTGGTTGTTTATTTTAGTTGGTTTAGATAGTTTTTCTGGGTTATATGGGCTTGTGATTGCTGCTATTGTTTTGAGGAGCAAAACAAAAGAATTTGGAAAATTTTTGGTCCGTCCGACCCACCCGTCCGACCCACTGTGGGTCGGACATGCTTGATCTTGCGAAGTCCACCTTTCTGGAATGGTCCGACCCACAGCTCTGGGTCGGAACTGGGTTGGACATTCTTAAACTTCGCAGCCCACCTTTCTGGAATGGTCCGACCCACAGCTCTGGGTCGGAACTGGGTCGGACCGGGCTTAAACTTTGAAACCCAACTTTCTGGAAACGTCCGACCCACGGCTCTGGGTCGGAACTGGGTCGGACAGGATGAGGAATTTGAAAAAAAAGGGGAAAACGACGCGTTTTGAAACTCTCCTTCTTCCTTCCACATTTCTCGCCCCCGACCCCTCTTTCTTTCTTCTCTTCCTTCCCCGACTCCCTCTTCCTCCTCTCTCCCTCGCGACCACAGCCACCACCTCCCTCCCTGTTCTCCAAGCGACAACCACCGCCGACGACCACCACCGACGCCGGCCGCTGCCCTCCTCCCGTCGTCACCGCGCAACCTCGACGCCGCCAACACCAACCAGACAACCCCAAACACAACCTTCAAATCCCTAACCCCTAAAGCTGCATCCCACCCGATATTCAGCCCCAAATTGACAAATTTTTGCTCAATTCCTTCTCTAAAACCAACAGGTATGCATTTCTCTTGTTAACTTGTTAATTTGGTGCAATTTTGTGACAGTTACACTATGGGCTTATTTTCAATCGAACCAAACACAGCTGCAAGTGCCAATTTGTTTTATTTTTCCGAGTGTGTTGATTTCGAATGATCCTACTGCTCCATTGAGGGTGGGGTGCACAAGTTTAATATATACCTTGGAAATGTGGTGGTTTTGGCCTAACTCACGCATATAAAAAAATGACTAGCCTTGTGCTTTATTTCGCCTACATGAATGGTCTTGAAATTATGCTACTGCTTGCTGCAGTTGTTGGGCAGCTGTGGGTGACATATATTGTTTAATGGCGTAGGGTCGTATGCCTTTCTAGTTGGGCACTGACGTAACTTGTAATGGGCTTCATTTGAATCTCATATTGCATTGCTTCCTACATTATGTGCTCTGGGGTGGACTCGTGCTTTTGGGATGACTGAGTATTTGATTGCAAACCTATGGGTTCCTTATGTGGAGGTTCTTAGAACCAGGAAAAGTGTAGAAAACCGGGGGAGACTCTGCCCAAATTTTCAATTTCCATTGCACTTTTCTCTTTTAATTCTCTGATTTTTACCCTTTCATCTAACTCTTTCTCTTTTGTTTGTTATTTCTTTTTGTTGTGTGTTCTGTTGTTTGCTTTTGCTGTTTCAGAACAATGAGTGGACGACCCCGACGCACCCAGAAGCGCAAGAGTGGCGCAAGTTCCTCTCAGGTGATCGAGCTCGCCCCTGTGCCTACCGGTCCACCAGAGGGCCTTCTTGATGGGCGCTTCGTTAGTGAGGAGGCACGAAGCTAGTACAACGACCCGCGCGCACGGGAATTCGTACGAGAGCGCACGGTCCACTCCGAGCTGATTTCTGACCTTAGCCTCCAGGAGGTGATGGAGCGCACCGGCTGGGGGTGTGTTTTGAGCATGGGCGGCCAGTACTGCCCTCGGCTGGTCAAAGAGTTCTACGCAAATGCGACCAGCGAGATGGAGTACGGGACATCTACAGTAGTCTCTCATGTCGCGGGCCGCCGCATTCGGATCACCAAGGAGACATTCCTCCGCTTTTTCCGACTGCCGATTGAGGATCTCCAGTACACTACCTGCATCTCATTCGGCGATCTCACCGCTCACCGGAAGACACTACCTCAACACCCTCCCTGTCCAGCGCCGAAAGAAGAAGGTTGGGACAGAGGTTCGCCTCATCATGACCTTGAACATGGTCACTGACCCCGTGCGGAGGGTCATGCTCGCACTCCTTCGCCACAACATCCTCCCACGGGACAGCAAAGACCTGAACCAGATGGACTGCTACATGATGGATTACATGGTCCAGCCGGACCCAGACCATCCTCTCTCTCTCTCCGGCCTGATGTTCCGCCACCTGCAGCATATCGTGAAGCAGCGGAACACTCACCACCTGGGCTTCCCACACTTCCTGCACAGCCAGATTGTCCACCAGGGCGTCTCGGCTGCGGGAGAGCCAGTGTCCGACCCGATGGACTACATTCATGGCTATGCCATGCAGCGGATGGGGTTCTCTTGGGACGGGACGACTTGGGTGAAGGACCATGTCGACGACGAGCAGCCGAGTGCCGGTTCCTCCTCCTCCGGGGCAGCAGCCACTAGCGCCCCACTCCTTGCTCTGCCTCCGCCACCGCCAGACACCATTTCTAGGCAGGAGTTCGAGGAGCGCATGGCCGCTTATCAGCGCCAGATGCAGGCCGAGATGGAGGCCCGGATGCAGCGCATGAGAGACGAGTTCCGCTCGGGTGCCCCCCTCCTCAGTAGCCGGTTGTTGGTGTTTCCCCCCTCCCCGAGACTTGTTTTTTGAGATACTGTGGTGTTGCATGTTGAGTATTATTCTGTTTATGTGGTTGACACTTCTTTTGCACTTTCAATCTCTCGCACTTTCTGTTTCATTAAACTGTTATGATGTATGCACTCTTTCCGGATTTTATGCTAGTAGACTCATCGATGAGTCCTCTCTTTCTATCTAACCATGGGCTATTAGTGTATTCTTTGTTGCACATAGTTTCTTTTTGTCTATGATTGTAGATACATACACCCCGTATGCAAGCATTTTCAACGCAGCATACGACCCTTGCAAGAGGAAATCTTGCACAATTTTCCACGGACTCCGGCCACTCTCCAGTGTGGGGGAAACCTTTACCCACTCCACGTCTAATCAGGGGAGTACTAGCTCGATATATATTTAGCAGATGCTTTACAATTTTTGTACAATATTTTTCAGAAATCGAAAAGGTACTCTGTTTATTTCCTTTTGGGTTTCACATTGACAAATGAGGCCATTGTCCTACTCAAGTGTGGGGGAAGTGACCTTTTCTTTTTGATGCACTTTGCAAGCTCCCCATACATACTTATTGCTGCCATAAAGTAGTTCCATTTATAGTAAGCAAGTCTTTCCATGAATGCTTCGAACTTTCCACCTAATTTTTTTCCAAAAAAATACTCTCTTGAGGAGCAATTAATTGCGGTGCTTCCATAAATCCCTTTCTTGGTGAATTTTAATTGCTTAGGGGTCCTTTCTGATCTTCTCATCTAGGGATTGCTAAGGGGTGTTTCCTCGTGGAAATTTTTACAAGGACTTGAGAGGCACCATCGGTAACCAACAAATGAGAGTTGAGTGCTCTGTAAAGCAAGGCAAAATGCCACAATTATTTCTCCTCATCTCTTGTTGCAAAAGAAAATCAAATGCATCTCTATTTTTCCTTTTGTTTTTCCTCAATGCCCATTCTTGAGAGAAAGTGGCCATGGTAAAAGTTCTCCAAGTCCAAAGATCTTTAAGCACTTGGAAACACTCTAGATCATACCCCGAAGCTCTATATTTTTATTTACCCTAAGCACACCCATGTCACCATGAGAAGGTTGGTTGCACTCCTCTTGAGATTTTTTTCCACAATTTTGCTCACCAAAGTTCAAGAATTCATTTAAATACTTGTTTGCTGTAAATGTTCCTTCTTGCTATGGGATCCTAGCAAATTTTGCTTGAGGACAAGCAATTAGATAAGTGTGGGGGAGTTGATAAGTGGTGAAATAATGCTATTTTGAGAGCTTCATTTACTTCTATTCTATTGCATGCATAACTTGTTTCACCACTTAATAGTGTGTTTTAGTGATTAATAGTTAACTAATAGAGTTTAATCTCTTGATAGGTAAAAGCTCATTTTGAACATACTTTTGAGCTTCCTTTGAGTTAGTAGCATGCATCAACGGATCCCTCATCCTTTAAGCTTTCCAATGCCGCAAACGGGGAGTAATTCCGAGCTACAATGAAGATTCTAGGCCCAGAGGAAGTTGGAGCCAAATTCTGGAGCACGTCCGACCCACAGGTCCGACCCACTCTGGGTCGGACACCCTGTTCTCCCAGACGCCCAAGCTACTGGAATCGTCCGACCCATAAGCCTGGGTCGGATATGGGTCGGACATACTTAAATTTTCCCCACGTGCTGTCTTCCTCGGAGGCCGTCCGACCCACGCGTCCGACCCAGTCTGGGTCGGACGGACTGAAATTCTGCCCAGATCTGCGTTTTTAAAAGCTAATTCTGGGGACTCCTTTCTCATCATCAAATTCACCCGACTCCAACCCTAAACAGAGAAAGAAGAGGCGAAAATAGAGGAGAAAAGAAGAGGAGAAGAGAAGAGAAAGGAGGAAGAAGGAAGTGAAGATTTCTACCTCCATTGAAGCTTGGAAGCTCCTCTAATGGCTAGTTCTTCCTTTTCTTTGCTCTTTCCTCTAGCTATGTCTGAGTAGTTCCATTTGTATCCTAGGATGAGGGTTTGAACCCATTTTGCTCATTGAATGCTAGAAACCTAACTCATTAATTAATCTTGTTTTATTCTCTTCAATATCAATTAATGCACTAAATTGATCTCTTATTGCATTTATGGTGGTTCCATTCAATATTTGAGCTTGAGTTTGGAACTAGACCAAGAAGGGAGTAAACCCTAACCTTTGCTTTCTTGATTTTGGAAGTAAATGCTTGGGGCTATTGTTTAAGAGTGCTTGCTTAATGCTATTTGATGACTTGAACCTCCTTTAATTAAGGGGTTTGATTATTTAGGTAAGAATTGGATTTCCCATGATTTGGGAATTCATGAGCTAAACTCTAATAGGCACTGAGATGATGAGTTATGGTTTTGAAGTTCTTTGAGTGAATTGGGTGATTCCCACTATCCTAGGGTACTCTCTCCATCCATTCCATTCACAAACATTTTACTGTTTATATTGCACTTCAGTTAACAAAACAAACAACCAAGCTTGCCTCTGGCTAAACCCTCATTCTACTGTTATTTTGCACTTGACTATTATACCGAAGCTTGGGATTTAGAAACCAATTTCCTTGTGGATACGACACTTGTTTTACTGCAACGAAATGGGTGCACTTGCCCGTTCTAGCTAGGTTTAATTACTATGTATGTAATTTTCCCAACACTAGTAGAACCCTCAATGATGCTCAAAAGAATTACGCCACCACTGAGAAGGAGCTGTTGGTTGTGGTTTTCGCCCTCGACAAATTCCGATCCTATCTCTTGGGCAGCAAGGTTGTGGTGCACACAGACCACTCGGCACTGAAATACTTGTTCAACAAAGGTGATGCAAAACCTAGACTTCTCCGATGAATTCTGCTCCTACAAGAATTTGAGATAGAGATCCAGGATAAACCGGGTGTACAAAATGTAGTAGCTGATCATCTGTCACGAATGGAGGTCCCTGATGATGGTGTGCCAATCAATGAATTTTTCCCAAACGAGAGCATCTACATGATTGCAGAAACCGGAGACCCATGGTATGCGGACTTTGCAAATTATTTGGCAAGGGGAGTGGTTCCACCGGAGATGACCTACCAACAACGAAAGAAATTCTTCTCCGATATCAAGAGGTATTTCTGGGATGACCCTTTTCTTTTCAAAGTTTGTGCTGACGGGGTGATCCGGAGATGTGTACCCATGAGCGAAGTGCAGGAAATTCTGATTCACTGTCATTCGGGTGAAGCCGGAGGACACCACGGTCCGGCACGAACAGCATCCAAGGTTCTTCAAGCCGGATTTTTCTGGAAAACCCTTCATAAGGACTGCCACTCGTTCGTTGCCTCCTGTGACCAATGTCAGAGACTTGGGAACACTTCTCGCAAGCATGAGATGCCGCTCAACATAATGATAGAGGTTGAGCCGTTTGATTTATGGGGTATCGATTTCATGGGCCCCTTTCCATCTTCTTGCTCCAACTTGTTTATTCTTGTGGCGGTTGACTATGTGACCAAGTGGGTTGAAGCAATTGCAGCCCCGACTAATGACGCCAAAGTTGTGATCAAATTTCTGAAGAAAAACATTTTCACCCGGTTCGGGGTACCGAGAGCCATATTGAGTGATGGCGGGTCTCATTTTTGCAACAAACAATTTGAAGCGCTGATGAGTAAATACGGAGTGAGACACAAGGTTGCCCTTCCTTATCACTCTCAATGTAATGGCCAAGCTGAGGTCACCAACAGAGAGCTTTAATGGATCTTCCAAAAGACTGTCACTCCTAAAGGAAAGATTGGTCCATTAAGCTTGACGATGCATTGCGGGCATATAGGACCGCCTACAAAACTCCAATCGGTATGTCCCCGTTCCGACTTGTTTATGGGAAGTCTTGTCACTTGCCGGTTGAATTAGCGCATAAGTCATATTGGGCGGTAAACGCCCTCAACTATGACCTCAAGAGCGCCGGTGACAAGAGGCGGTTCCAATTGACCGAGTTAGAGGAGATTCGGGAGGAAGCCTACAAAAACAACCTCATCTATAAAGAGAAGGCCAAGAAATGGCATGATAAGATGATTATGAAATGGGAGTTGCACGAAGGTGACCGGGTTCTCCTCTACAACTCAAGGTTGAAGTTATTCCCCGGGAAGTTAAAGTCTCATTGGGCTGGCCCTTTTACTGTCACGAAGGCCACCCCGTATGGAGCTTATGAGCTAAAGAACGTCAAGGGGGAGACTTTCATGGTCAACGGTTCCCGGCTAAAGCATTATCATGGAGGAGACATCCAAAAGGTTGAAGCTCGGGCTCTTTACTTAGAGACCCTTCAGGTTCCATCTAACCTTATTACGGTCTAGCCAAAGACCTTAAAAAGACGGGCAGCTTTCCAGGAGACAACCCGGACTATTGTCACTTTTAGCTTGCATTATTTTCTCATTTGAGTTATGTTAGTTATTAGCTTATTCTATGCTTTATTTATTGTTTGATTTGGTTGTTTCTGCATGTTGAATCTGTTTTTGATTGATGATTAGTGTTGTGGGCACGAAAATAAGCATTTTGGTGAAGTTCTGGTCCCGACCAACCTTAGGACCGAACTTGCAAGGTCGGTCGAGTGCCAGATTTTAAACCCGCGAAGCTACTGACTTCGACCGAACTTGCGATCGAACTTGCAAGTTCGGTCGGGCTGAAAATTTTCAAAATCCAACCCTTTTGGAATGGACCGAACTTGCGACCGGACTTGCAAGTTCGGTCCGGCTAAAAAACTTGAAAAAAAAACAGAGAAACGCTGCGTTTCAACAGTTTTTTTATTTCCCTCTTCTTCTTCTTCCTCGCCTAACCCGACCCTAGCCATCTCCTCTCTTCTCTGTCGAACTCACCAGCGCAGCGCACCACCAGCCACCACTCCAGCCTGCCTCCGCGCCACCCGCCGTGACTGCGCACCGCCGCCCGTGCTCCGCCACTGCGCGCGCCACCAGCGCACCACCTGCGTCGCCGGTCCCCCTCAATCCCCCCCAATAACCAAACCGAATCCCTAAAAAAATCGCCCCCCCAAAAATCGAATTCCCTTGCGATTTTAGCCCCAAATCTGTTAAATTTCTACTTGTTTTCCACATCTAAACCCTAAGGTATGTAAATCTAACTCCATTTTGTCAATTTTAAACATTTGTGAGCAAGTTACAATTTGACCTAGATTTAGAGCGAGCCAAACAGGGCCTTATTTGAAAATTTCAGATTTGCATTAAATTGGTGATTTGGGGAGTTTCTAAATGTTGATTATGGAGTGGGGAGTAGATTTTTCATGTAATTATGGCACCAGGTCTGTTTTGACATAAATTTTGTGATCCCTCCCCTAAGTAGAAATTATGCAATGTTTAGTTTAATTACGGGACTGCAAATCATGCTATCGTTTTGGGTGATATGGTGGGTGACTGAGCACGATTTATTTATTTGTCCAATGACTACGGTAGTGTGCTAGAATGGATGCGAATGGCGTAACTCACAAAGTGCTTTAATGGATAAATTGTCAAATTGTTTGGTGCACTTTACAGTCTATGCGTGCCTGGTGCTACTGAGGTGTTTAAATATCCGACTGCCAACCTTTTGGTTGCTCTGTGGAGGTTCTTAGAACCGGGGAATGATAGAAAAAACAGGGGGGACTCTGGCAAAATTTTTCCAAACAACTGTCGTTTCTTTTGCTCTTTCGTGTGCTTCTTGCTTCATTTTGTGCTTCTTCTTCCTTGTAATCTTAATGGTTTTCTAACAATTCAATGGTTGTTCCTTTTTGTTGTTTTCTATTTTGCATTTTCTTTTTCTTTATTTGTTTTGCAGACCATGGCCCATCGACCCCGTCGTGCGAGGAGACAGGTGGCTGCCCCCGAACCAGAGCCAGAATTTCCTAATACACTTCTCGACGGCATCTTCGTCAGCGCAGATGCCCGAAGCTGGTTCAACTCTCCTAGACGGCGGGAGATCGTTCAGGAGCGTGCGGTGGACCCGGCGCTCGAGGCAGACCTGCAGCTCCGGCCTTATCTTGAGGCCATCGGGTGGGGCTGCCTACTCACCATGGGGGAGGCCCGTACTACCCTCGCCATATTAAGGAGTTCTACGCCAACGCTACGGCCGATCGGCGAGCACGTGAGGTCACCTCCTATGTCAATGGTGTGCCTATCTTCATTCGGAGGCGGGACGTCCACACCTTCTTCCATCTGCCACGGGATGACCTCCAGCACTCCAAGTGCATCCACCAGGCCGGCCTTAATGCCAGCCGGCGTCACTACCTAAACACCCTCCCGGTTCAGACGCGTCGTAAGAACCAGGATGGGACCGACGTTCGGCTCACCATGACCCCGGCGATGCTCGAGGACCCGGTGTGACGCCTCATGCTTGCTCTGCTCCGCCACAATCTTCTACCTCGGGATAGCAAGGACCTCAACACCACCGACTGCTACCTCATGAACTACATGGTGGCACCGGACCCTGACAAGCCCCTCTCCCTCTCCGATCTCTTCATGGCCCACCTCTGTCACATCATAGAGAAGAAGGACTCCCACCACTTGGGGTTCCCACATTTTATACAGAGGATGTTGGATCGCTTCGGAGTCGAGCCCCGAGCGGATGAGGTGGCGACCTTGCCTATGGACCCTTTCTCCGCCACCACTCTGCGGAAGATGGGTTTTACTCGAGAGGACGATGGGTGGCACAAGACCATCACTGAGCCTAGGCCGCGCCGGGGTACATCATCCTCTTCTGGTGCCTCCTCCTCCACTTCTGCACCCGGCCCGTTCCTCGCCCTGCCTCCTCCACCACCGACCGGAGCTGTGACGCCAGAGCAGCTTGCAGCCTTCGAGCGTCAGATGGCTGAGCATAGGCACCTCATGATGGAGCACCAGCGCCAGATGGACGCTCACATGCAGTACCTCCGCGAGCAGGCGGCACGTGGTGGTGCACCCCCTCAGTAGCCGGTTGTTTCTACCCCCCTCCCCGAGACTTGTATTTTAAACTACTGTTGTGTTGCATGTGGAGTATTGTTCTGTTTTGTTCTTGCACTTCTTTTCAAACTTTAGCATCTCGTACTTTCTTGTTCCTTCAACTGTTATTTTGTACGTGACCTTGCCGGTTATTATGTTGTTAGACTGATCAATGAGTCTCCTTTTTATCTAACCATGGGCTATTAGTGTATTCTTCGGAATCCTGTTGCACATCGTTTATTTTTTACTATGATTGTAGAAACATACACCCTGTATGCAAGCACTTTCAACGCAGCGTACGACACTTGCAACAGGAAATCTTGCACAATTTTCCACAGTCTCCGGCCACTCTCAAGTGTGGGGGAAAGCTTTACCCACTCCACGTCTAATCAGGGGAGTACTAGTTCGATATATACTTAACAGATGCTTTACAATTTATGTACAATATTTTTTAGGAATCGAAAAGGTCCTCTGTTTATTTCCTCTTGGTTTTCGCGTTGACAAATGAGGACATTGTCCTACTCCAGTGTGGGGGAAGTGACCTTCTCTTTTTGATGCACTTCGCAATCTCCTTATACATACTTATTGCTGCCATAAAGTAGTTCCATTTGTAGTAAGCAAGTCTTTCCATGAATGCTTCGAACTTTCCACCTAATTTTTTCAAAAATACTCTCTTGAGGAGCAGTTAATTGCGGTGCTTCCATAAATCCCTTTCTTGGTGAATTTTAATTGCTTAGAGGTCCTTTCTAATCTTCTCATCTAGGGATTGCTAAGGGGTGTTTCCTCGTGGAAATTTTTACAAGGACTTGAGTGGCACCATCGGTAACCAACAAATGAGAGTTGAGTACTCTGTAAAGCAAGGCAAAATGCCAAAAATTATTTCTTATCTCTTGTTGCAAAAGAAAATCAAATGCAAATCTCTATTTTTCCTTTTGTTTTTCCTCAATGCCCATTCTTGAAAGAAGTTGGCCATGGTAAAAGTTCTCC
The DNA here is from genome assembly GCA_023374045.1 of Limonium bicolor. Lineage (NCBI taxonomy): Eukaryota > Viridiplantae > Streptophyta > Magnoliopsida > Caryophyllales > Plumbaginaceae > Limonium > Limonium bicolor. The sequence continues at coordinate 425,271,833 of CM041776.1, forward strand.
AAGTCCAAAGATCTTTAAGCACTTGGAAACACTCTAGATCATACCCCGAAGCTCTATATTTTTATTTACCCTAAGCACACCCATGTCACCATGAGAAGGTTGGTTGCACTCCTCTTGAGATTTTTCCACAATTTTGCTCACCAAAGTTCAAGAATTCATCTAAATACTTGCTTGCGGTAAATGTTCCTTCTTGCTATGGGCTCCTAGCTAATTTTTCTTGAGGACAAGCAAATAGATAAGTGTGGGGGAGTTGATAAGTGGTGAAATAGTGCTTTCCCAACGTCTTTATTCACCGTCATTTTACTTGGCGCTTGACTTATTTCACCACTTTATGAAGTATTTTTGTGTTTATTAGTGATCTTATACCTTTGGCATATTCAAATAGGTAATTACTCGTTTGAGTACATTTGGCGAGCTTAATCTGAGTATGCATCAATGTTCGAGCATCTCGGGAAGGATGCCAAGCCAATGGGAAGCATCGGGAGAATTCCGGCACAGAAGGAAGACATTCTGGGGCCGACCCAACTTGCGACCGGACTTGGAAGTTCGGTCTGGCTCTGTTCAAACGTCTCAAAACTCATTGGGATCGACCAAACTTGCGACCAGACTTGCAAATTCGGTCGAGCTTTAAAACCCGTCATGTGTTCCGCCTAAAAGAGTCCGACCGGACTTGCAAGTTCGGTCGGACGGGAATTTTTGCCCAGAAATTGCTGTTAAAAGACTACATTTTGGGGCTTCCTTCCCCATTATCAGATACCCACGACTTCAACCCTAAACAGACGAGAGAGAGGCAAAAATAGAGGAGAAAAGAAGAGGAGAAGAGAAGAGAAGAAAGGAGGAAGAAGAAAGTGAAGATGTCTACCTCCATTGAAGCTTGGAAGCTCCTCTAATGACTAATTCTTCCTTTTCTTTGCTCTTTCCTCTAGCTATGTCTGAGTAGTTCCATTTGTATCCTAGGATGAGGGGTTGAACCCATTTTGCTCATTGAATGCTAGAAACCTAACTCATTAATTACTCTTGTTTTATTCCCTTCAATATTAATTAATGCACTAAACTGATCCCTTATTGCATTTATGGCGGTTTCATTCAATATTTGAGCTTGAGTTTGGAACTAGACCTAGAAGGGAGTAAACCCTAACTTTTGCTTTCTTGATTCTGGAAGTGAATGCTTGGGGCTATTGTTTAAGAGTGCTTGCTTAATGCTACTTGATGACTTGAACCTCCTTTTATTAAGGGGTTTGATTATTTAGGTAAGAATTGGATTCCCCATGATTTGGGGATTCATGAGCTAAACTCTAATAGGCACTGAGATGATGAGTTATGGTTTTGAAGTTCTTTGAGTGAGTTGGGTGATTCCCACTATCCTAGGGTATTCTCCCCATCCATTCCATACACAAACACTTTACTGTTTTTGTTGCATTTCAGTTAACAAACAACCAATCTGCCTCTGGCTAAACCCCAATTTTATTGCTTATTCGCACTAAACTATATTACCGAAGCTGGGGATTTAGAAACCAATTTCCTTGTGGATACGACACTTGTTTTACTGCAACGAATTGGGTGCACTTGCCCATTTTAGCTAGGTTTAATTACTATGTATGTATTTTGCTCAACAAATGCCGCCAAGAAGAGCCCCAGGAAATGTTGCTGATGCCGTTCAGCAGTTTATGACGCAGCTCATGCGGACGATGGCTGCAGGGAGTGAACTAGTTGGAGGAGGGCCAGTGGGCGGACTAGGCCCAGCTGGGGCTGAGGCGGGAGGTCGGAATGTGAAGGTGCTCCAGGAACTTATGAAGCTGAAGCCTCCGTCCTTCGATGGGCAGGAGACCCCTAGGAGGCCAGTCATTGGTTGACTGAGGTAGAGGACTTGTTGCGTGTTATGGGCTCAGAGGAGGAGCAGAAGGTGGACTTTGCTACCTTCTTGTTCAAGGCCGAAGCCAAGGAGTGGTGGAGGTCAGTTATGGGGAAGTTCCCACAGCCTTGGACTTGGGACCAGCTTACCGAGGAGTTTAATAAGCAGTTCTACCCCGACGTCTATAAGGACCAGCGCATCCTAGAGTATAATCGACTTCGCCAGGGCCGGGACATGAGCGTGGAGGAGTATGTTAGGAAGTTCATTAGTCTGTCTAAGTTTGCACCTGAGCCGGACGAGCATAGGAAGGCCAGAAAGTTCGAGAGCGGTCTGAGGCCCGACATTCGTTCTGCTGTGACGCCTCTTCGTCACAAGACCTTCAGGGACGTAGCTGACGTTGCCCTGTTGGTGGAGGCTGATTTGAGAGGTCGCCAGTCCGGAGGGAAGGACCAGAAGAGGAAGTAGAGGTCCGACGAGAGCGACAGGAGGGATCAGTCTGCTTCTCCGAAGAAGCAGTCTACTAGAGACCGAGCTGGGGAGCGCCAGGGTTCGAGAGATAGAGGTGGTTCGTCTTCGTCATCTTCCGCTCCGAAGTGCCTGGTCTGCGGCAAGTTTCACCGAGGCCGAAACTGCTACAGGAAGTCGGGAGCCTGCTTCAAGTGTGGATCCTTGGAGCATAGGATAGCTGACTGCCCTCAGGCCGAGAGGAGCAGAGGTAGCTCTGGAGGTAGAGCTGGTGAGTCTGCCTCAGGGTCCAGAGATCGAGACCGGGCTGAGCAGAAGAAGTCCCAGGGCCAAGCCAGAGTGTACGCGATGGCTGGAGAGAGGGACCGATCTACTGACAGAGTTGTCACAGGTATTCTCCAGCTGTCCTCTCGATCTGTTTTCTGTTTGTTTGACTCTGGAGCCCCCCACTCTTTTGTTTCTGCTGAGTTGGTGGGTGAGCTTGGTTTGCCTGTTGTGCCCTTGGACGTTGAGTTGTGTGTGCATAGTCCATTAGTTAGGAACTCTTCTATGCTTTTAAATTCTGTCTGTAAAGCTAGTCCTGTGTTAGTCAGAGATAGGACTCTGTATGCTAACCTCATCCCGATGGAGATGACAAATTTTGATGTGATTCTGGGTATGGATTGGCTTGATGCCCACCATGCCCATATTGATTGTGCTGCATCGAGGGTTACTTTTGAGGAGCCGGGTCAGCCCTGCCTAGTTGTAGCAGGGAATGGAATCCCGTGCTAGCCGCCAGTCATCTCAGCTATGCAGGCGTTTCGCCATTTGAGGAAAGGATGCCAGGGATGTATGTGCTACATCCCTGAGGTTCGTAAGAATGTGAAGTTAGAGGACATTCCAGTGGTAAGAGACTTCCTCGACGTGTTTCAGGACGATGCGTCGGGGCTTCCCCTGTTAGAGAGGTGGAGTTCTCGATCGAGCTCGCACCTGAGACCCAGCCGATTTCTAAGGCCCCATACCGGATGGTGCCTGCTGAGCTTAAGGAGCTGAAGATCCAGTTGCAGGAGTTGTTGGATAAGGGCTTCATTCGCCCTAGTGTGTCGCCTTGGGGTGCACCTGTTCTGTTTGTTAAGAAGAAGGATGGTAGTATGTGTTTGTGCATTGACTACAGGGAGCTTAATAAGGTTACCATCAAGAATAGGTATCCTCTCCCGTGCATTGATGACTTGTTCGACCAGTTAGCAGGAGCTAAGGTGTTTTCAAAGATCGATCTGAGGTCCGGTTATCATCAGCTGATGATTAAGGCAGACGACGTGCCTAAGTCCGCTTTCAGGACTCGCTATGGACACTACGAGTTCCTAGTGATGCCATTCGGTCTGACGAATGCGCCTTCTGTATTTATGGATATGATGAACCTGGTGTTCAAGCCATTTCTAGACCAGTTCGTGGTGGTGTCTATTGATGACATCTTGGTGTATTCCAAGAGTGATGAGGAGCACGAGGAGCATCTGAGGACTGTTCTCCAGACTCTGAGGGAGAAGGAACTGTATGCGAAGCTGAAGAAGTGTGAATTCTGGTTGGACCAGGTAGTATTCTTGGGACACGTAGTCTCCAAGGATGGTATCTCCGTGGACCCAGAGAAGATTAGAGCGATTACCGAGTGGGCCAGGCCCACTAATGTCAGTGAGATCCGTAGCTTCCTTGGACTAGCAGGCTACTATCGTAAGTTTGTGGAGGGCTTCTCCAAGCTAGTGATCCCTTTGACTCGTCTGCTGCAGAAGGATGTGAAGTTTGAGTGGAGTGAGGCCTGTGAGCAGTGGTTCCAGGAGCTGAAGAAGAGGTTGACTACCGCACCAATTCTGACCCTTCCGGAGGGTACTGACGGACTGGAGGTTTTCTGTGATGCGTTCCATAAGAGACTTGACTGTATTCTGATGTAGCATGGGAAGGTGGTTGCATATGGCTCTCGTCAGTTGAAGCCATATGAGAAGAATTACCCGACCCACGACCTGGAGTTAGCTGCTGTGGAGTTTGCTCTGAATATTTGGAGGCACTACCTTTATGGAGCTTCGTGCAAGGTGTATACGGACCATAAGAGCCTCAAGTACTTGTTCACTCAGAAGGAGTTGAACATGAGGCAGAGGAGGTGGCTAGAGCTGCTACATGATTACGATTTGGAGATTCTCTACCATCCGGGGAGAGTGGATGTTGTTGCTGATGCACTCAGTAGGAGGGGCCCGTCAGGAGCTGTTTGCGCTCTGTCTGGTGTACAGAGGTCTGCTCTTGAGTTACAGCGTATGGGTATCTGGGTCGTTCGACCAGAGAGGTCAGGGATGTTGGTAGTGTTGCAGGTTCAGCCTACCTTGATCGACCTGATCAAGGCCAGTCAGGAACTCGACGCCGAGTTAAGTAAGATCAGAGAGGGGTTATCTACCGGTCAGGAGTCGGAGTTTCGGGTTTCAGAGGATGGCTGTCTGAGATTCAGAGACCGTGTCTGTGTGCCTGCAGATGTTGCCTTGAGGCGAGAGATCATGCAGGAGGCTCATGGAGCTCCGTACTCGGTACACCCAGGAGGTGTGAAGATGTACCGGGACCTACGGGAGACATTCTGGTGGAGCAATATGAAAAGGGACATTTCTGACTTTGTATCCAGATGTCGGACCTGTCAGCAGGTCAAAGCCGAGCATCAGAGACCAGCTGGTTTGATTCAGCCTCTACCCGTTCCGGAGTGGAAGTGGGAGAGCGTCGGTATGGACTTCGTTATGGGACTGCCTAAGACTCCGAGGGGTTTTGATGCAGTTTGGGTGATAGTGGACATGCTCACGAAGAGTGCTCATTTCTTGCCAGTCAGGAAGACCTTCAGTTTGCATCGCCTAGCGCAGTTGTATATGGATGAGATTGTGCGTTTGCATGGAGTGCCTGCTTTGATTGTGTCTGACAGAGACTCGCACTTCGTATCCCGATTCTGGCAGAGTTTGCATCAGGCAATGGGGACGAAGTTGTCTTTCAGCTCAGCGTATCATCCTCAGTCAGACGGGCAGACAGAGAGGACGAATCAGGTCCTGGAGGACATGCTCAGAGCATGTGTGCTTAACTTTGGAGGCAGCTAGGACCAGCACGTTGCCTTGATAGAGTTCGCATATAATAACAGCTTCTAGACTAGCTTCGGGATGGCCCCGTTTGAGGCTTTGTATGGTAGGAGGTGCAGATCACCCATCTGTTGGGATGATCTGAAGGAGAGGGCAGTTGTTGGTCCAGACTTGGTCGAGGATGATGTAGCTAAGATTCAGTCCATCAAGGAGCGTCTGCTTGTAGCTCAGAGTCGTCAGAAGAGTTACGCTGATCAGAGGAGACGACCTCTGGAGTTTGAAGTAGGAGACCACGTTTATCTGAAGGTTTCTCCCGTCTGTGGAGTAGTGCGGTTTGGGAAGAGAGGCAAGCTTAGCCCTCGCTTTGTGGGTCCTTTTGAGATCTTAGAGAGGATCGGACCGGTTGCCTACCGTTTGGCCTTGCCTCCGTCTTTAGCAGCAGTGCATAGTGTGTTTCATGTTTCCATGCTGAGGAAATATGTCCCGGACCCGTCGCATGTGATTGATTTTGGTCCACTTCAGTTGAGGGAGGACTTTACCATTGAAGCAGCTCCTTCCAGGATTTTAGCCCGAGATGTTCGCAAGCTCACGAGTAAGACCATGCCCTTGGTGAAGGTGCAGTGGTCGGGTCAGTCAGAGGAAGAGGCGACCTGGGAGGTCAAAAGCGAAGTGTGTTCTAAGTTTCCCGCCCTCTCGAGCAGTAGGTACTTTAATTTCGAGGACGAGATTCTTTTAAGGGGGAGGTGATGTTGTAACCATAAGTTTGTTACAATTTTATTTCGTGTAACGTTTTCCTATGTTGGACTATTTCACTCAGGACATGGAAGTCCTTTGGATTAAATGTGGGGACGAGGAGGTCTTTTCCCCTATCCGCTCTATTGTTTGGTAAGATTAACCTTATATTAATTCTCTTCCTATTAATTTATTTTCTTCCATTAATTCCCTATCTTCTAATAACGTTCTCACTTCTGTCATTATTCCCCTCACTGCTCAGTTGAAAACCTCCTCTACGCTCCTTCCCTCTCCTCTCTTTCCAAAATTCACGTTCTTCCCAATCAACCAAGTTCTGCTAATTGAGGCGGCTGCAATCCGGGTTCTGCTGTCGATCGATTCCTTCTTCTTTGTGAAGTCCGCTGCTGGTTAAGGTAAGATGCCAGATTATCGTTCTTCAATTCACCAGTTTTTGAGACCTTCACTTTTCTGATTCATCTTCGGTAATCTAATTAAGGAATCGAATACTGTCTGTGCTGTTGTCAAATTCTGCGGTGTTTGGTGTCCTCTACGAGTGCATGGTCAGAATTCAAGTGAGGATTGTGTTGCCGTCTTGGATTGCAGTTCTAGTTTCAGGGTTTAAGTTTGCGTTTCTGATTTGGGGTTGCAATTGTGTTGTTCAGAGATTTGGATTACGTTTTCGGTCGAAGTTTCAGGGTTTTGCATCGATTTGGGCTCTGCTGTTCAGATTGGGATTTCGACTCTGTGAATTCGAGGTAGGTGCCTTATGGATTCAGTCAGTGTGTTCAGCCTTGGGGAGTTTCAATTCTGGGATTGAGTGCATTCTGACTCTGCATTGTACTTGTGAATTCGTCTGTTTAAATTATTGTTTAATGATGCACAAACCCCCAAGGTTGTTTTCTACAAACTGCTTCTGTTTTGTGGTGTTTTAACCTCTGTTTTGTTGTGCAATTTGTTTATGGAAACTGCACTTTTTGGTATGTCCGAACGTCTGTCCGAGCTTTGACGTTCGGACATGCCCTGTTGCGCTTTGAATTTCTGAAGTTTTTGCCGTGTCCGGACTTCCGTCCGAGCTTTGATGTTCAGACGGGGTGCGAGGACGAGTCCGACTTACAAGTCTCGAATGGTGTCTGAACTTGTAAGTCCGGACAGAAGTTCAGACAAACCCTTCTGTATTCTATGATTTTGCTTCGACTTGTGTCCGACCTTTGTCGTTCGGACACATGTTCGGACATTACGCGTGTTTGATTTCCGAAAACCATCCGAACATCCGTCCGAGTTTCGATGTTTGGACACCTCTGTCTCTACCTCTGTGTTGAAGTTCGACCTGTGTCCGAACTTCCATGTTCGAACATATGTTCGGACATATGTTCGGACATCCTTCTGATTTTGCCTTCTGAGTCTCGACTTGCGTCCGAACGTTGATGTCCGGACACAAGCTCGGACATGGTACTGTTTTGACCATAACTTGCTCGTTTGAGCTCCGTTTTGACTTCCGTTTGCGGGGTTAGATTCCCCTTCTGATTCCAAACTATCTATGTGCTTTCTGGTGCCTTTGGTGCACACATGCTTAACTGTATTTGAGCTTCTGTTTTAGGACCTAGTTAACTCTGTATCTGAACCTTTGGATGGCTGGTTTAGCTGTCTCGTAGCGCGCTATGTAGGATATCCTTCTGTTTCACGGGTGATGCTCCCCATTCTGTTTACAGGTGTTCCACCTGTTCTGTTTACGAGTGAGGTTTCCTCGTTTTGTTCACGAGTGGTTTACTCGTTCTGTCTGTATGTTGTGATCAACTAGGGTCCCCTTCTGTTTCTGCTTCTGTTGCATTTGAACTCTGATTAGTCCTTTTGTGTTTGGTCTTCTGTTTCTGACTTCTGTCATGGAATATGGTTTCCTTCTGTCTATTTCTATTTTGATAACATTTCTATAAATGTTTTGAGCATGTTGGTTGATGAAGTTGGTCATCTACTGGGCATAGTTGTTTGCTCATTCCCCTACTTTATCTAACATTGCAGATTGATCAGCGAGGATCACTTCGCTCAGCTTCTGGAGTTTAGTTTGCTATGTGATTTCGATTCTTTTGAGACATTTGTATTTTGACTCGTAGCCTTTGGGCCTCTGCTGTTAGCTTCCGCTTTTGATTTCTGTTTGAGGTTTGTATTAACGTTTGGAATCTTCGACACTCCGTTTATACTTATTATATAAGTATTTTGTTTTGGGCCTTGTTTTGATTAAATGTGTGCGTTCGTTAGAGCCTTGCGTTATTAAGTAATAATGCGCGGCGTGTAATACCCCTAACTCCTAGGCCAGTGTTTGGGGGTGTTACAGATTTTTAATTTAATTCCTATCACACTATATTGTATTAAGACCATATTATAACATGTAATAGGTTACAACATTTATTTGGTACATTTATACTAAGGTCAAAGATGAAAGTTCTAAGGTAAAAATGCTGATTTATGGTACTTTTTTTATCTAAAAATCAGCCCTGTTTGTGCTATGTGTTTAGCACTGGATTTAATTGATTTAGATGGTAAATTCCTCCCCATTAAGATTATCAACTCTTGGCTCCTCAAAAGCTTCAAGGTAATTGCGTAAAACGCGTTTTCATGACACCCGAAGGTGCATTTTTGTGCTTTAAGGATATTCTGGAAAATAAGTAGTCGCTATGAGTTCCAAGTGTTTATAAACATTGTTTATAGTCAATAATAATATGTTACGGTGTTACATTGAGTTATATGGGGTTATATCAACTCATAACTCAATTCTGGGCTATCGGGACACTCCCGAGCAAAATAGGAGCGTTAAGAAATTCCCCCGAGCACTTTGTTTATTTTTGAAAAAGTAGCTCGAGCATTCTCTTTAGAATGGTGAATATTGGTGATAAGAACTCTAAGAATGAATTATATAGGAGTTTGTGCCACCTCGGCACCTCTCCGGGGCATTCCCGGGGGTTTATGGGGCCCCCATCGGGAACTTCCGAGCATTTTGTATTTAACTGTGAATTTAGCATGATAACCTCATCTTATATGTTTATTAAAGTGTTATGGTGTATTTGGAATGAAGTGTAATGCTTTATTTCATCTTATAAAATATTTCCGGGTCTTTCGGGCCCTTAAGGGAACTCCCGGGCATATTGAATTTTTACTCAGTTCTAACTAAGGTCCTGTGTTCTAAGGGTCATATAATGATCCTTGATTAACTTCATATAAATTTTATAGCTTATATAACTTGTTTAGCTTAAGGTCTGGCTTAACGTCAGTTTATGACCTTAAGGAGTTTTGGTGCATTTTTAACACCTAACTGTTTATATACTTTTCTCAGGGTTTAATAATCCCCCAACTAATATATATTTCCCTTTATTTAATTATTTAAAGGTTAGGGGTATTTCACTGACGTATTAGATTGAGGCTGTAACATTAGTACTTTAGATAGTTTGAGGAGTTCCAATCATTCTATCTACTACTAGTATATAAGGCAAAGGTGCATGACCTGATTGTAATAGAGAGAGACTGCTGTAATCAACAGTGTAGCTACTCTGAGAGTTGTAATGGTAATTCTTTCCTTCTAAATTGAAAGTATTTACTAACATTTACATTAAGGTTTGTATTAATAACTTCACTATTATCAACTATAATCCTATTAATGTACTACATAATGCTTGTTCTTGTTTGATCGTCACAGGTCCGCCAATGTTGTTCATTCTCGTCTCGTCTGGCCACCACAGGCCCGCCATTTTGTTCATTCTCATCCAGTCGCCACATACAACAGCGTCAAACAGATATATTTTTTGGGACTATTAAGCTTTGAGTAATTTAGCCTTTATCAGCGTTGTATGGAGTTTTTCAGGACTATTTAGCTCGAAGTAATTCTACCCTCATCACCACTGAGTGGATTAGCGTAGACTCACTACAACCACTTGTGAAATATTACACTACTCATACCGTAACTACCGCTACTGCCACAATAGCACTACCCTTTTTGTATTTTTTGTTCTTATCTTAAAATTTATAATCAGACCAAGATCAATAGGGTAGTACTATAGTGGAGGTGGTTCTTACATGTTCGAGTAATTTTAACTAACACAAGTAGTAGGGTGTCATTCACTAATCTATAATTTAAGGGTATTATTTTAATCAACATGGGATATTTAGCTCCTGATCAATAACAAAAACCATTTTCAGCTAGCCATAATTAGGGCATCAGTAACCAATTCAATTTCATATCAAATAACCGTCCCCCAATAGCCAAAAAAATTCTCAAATCAAAAGTGACATAACAAATCGAATAAATGAATGCCCAAATCAAAGAAACAACAATAGTCAAACTAATTCAATTCCAGATCAAATAGTAGTCCACGGGTAGCCAAAAATGCCAACTTCAGCATTTATGCCTAAGACAAAAATGCTCTCACCTAATAGCGAAGAGACAATAATGTCAACTTCAGCATTTATGCCAAAGGCACAAATGTCACATTTATGCTCTCACCAAACAGAGTGACCTAACCATCCATGGTTGGATACGGCCAGAACGTGATTCTGGCTTGTTTCTAACTTTTGTTTTATTCTAGCTTATAGTGCTGACCTTTCACACCCAAACATCTTAAAATGACTGAAGCTACTAGATAATGTCATTATCAAAAGTAAACCTTGTTCCTGGAATATCCCACTGCTAGAAAAAATATTTTAAATGATGATGTTTATACTGTGATTAAATGAAAAACTGTGATTTAAAGTTTATAAATGACGGTTCGTAGGGCAACCGCCATTTATACCTCACGCCTGAGTGAATAAACCACGGTTTTTTTTTTAACCGTGGTATAGATTACTTTTAAACCACGATTCGTAGGGCAACCGTCATTTATATTACACACCTGAGTGAATAAACCACGGTTTTTTAGTTTACTTATATATAAACCACAGTTCCTAAGGCAACCGTCACTTATAGTACACACCTGATTGAATAAACAATGGTTTTTGGTGAACTGTGGTTTATAGTGTAAGTGGGAGTTTTAATTTTCGGCTCAAATTAACGTGCCTTTCTTCATTCTTTATATCTTCTCACACGGCAATTTTGTAACCCCAACTTGTGAACAAGGAATATGCTCTGCACTTTCCATTCTTCACTCACAATGCACCATTTAATGTTAAAAATTAGAAAAACTTCAAAAAATATTAATTACTATGAAAAATAAAATATTTTAAATGCATATATAGTTTAAATATTTCTTTGAATTTTATAAAATTATTAAGTACCATAAAATTGAATATATAGTTTAAATGCATTATTTATATTATATTATATAGTACTTTCCCTTTTTAGTGCCATTTCATTAAATTATAAATTTTATAAATAATAAAAATAATATGTCATAAAGTTATCTCCAAAATAGAATATAAATTTTTAAATCCATACTAGTACCTGAAACATATAAAATATTTTATTTCAAAGAAATAATTTATTTATTTTACCAATTTAAATTATTTATTCAAAATAAACTATTCCTAGAACCTTTATAAACTCGTTTTCCATATGCCATGAAAAATTTTCATAATTCATAATATACCCCTATTTCGTAAAATGATCTTGAATAATGACTCTTTTACCCCTCACATTGCAGATAATGTTTCAAGTTATAATACAATATTTTTTATTCAGGGCTTTTATCAAAATTTCAATTTTTTTCAAATAATACAAAAACATAAATAATTACATAGTTATTTAAAAAAGTAATAAGAATTTCAAAAATAAATAAACAGGAAAAAATGAAAAAAATAATAAATATTAAAGATACGCAAAACGATCAAATAAATTAACTTTTCCTTCTCTTTGTTTTTTACCTTCTTAACTAATTATCGTTTTTTCACTTTCATTACAAGTAATTGCAATTATGGTTGGATCATAATTAAATATTTTAAATTAAAAATATAAATTTCAATTTATAAACAAAAATTATTCAACTATAAGATGAAATAATTGTATATTATTTTTTGTAAAAATTCATAAAATGAAAGAGGAACACCTAAAACAAAGAAGGTAAAAAGTTGATGATTAGTCAAAGAAGGTAAAAAAGAAGAGAAAAAAACAACTTGTTTCAAGTTTTATGTATATTTAAAATGTTAGAATTATTTTAATATTATATCTTTTTGGTTATATTTTTATAACTTTATTACCCTTTTAAATACTTCTGTAACAAATTATCTTTTGTGAAAATTTAAAATATGCTACAAATAAATTTCATAATTCACCGTACATACCTTGATTGTGAAACACATTTTTCAAATGAATTGAAAGTTTCACAATTCACAATATTGGGTTGCTATTCACAGTACCAAAAATTACTAATCACCGCAGTACAAAATTTTTTTATATCATATTAACGTTGTAAACATGTAATGTTATCGTGTTGTAACTTTTGTTTTTCGAAAAAATTATTTCGTTAGCGTAAACCGTAAAAAAACGCACTCATTGTAATAAAAGAAGTTAAACCCATTTTTATTGCGCTAATTTAACGTTATAATTGTGACTCCACATTAGTAAACGACATTTTACTTTACGTTTTATTAAATTACAAACATTGTTACACTTTAAAAAACGTCGTACTGAAATCGTAGTTGAAAACACCAATTTTGGGTAAAAAAACGCTCGTACTATATATAGTCGAAACAAGTTAGATTAATTCATTTATCACATTACATCTATCTCTCTTGCTCTCTCCCTCCTACTCTCCCTTCTGCAGACCAGCACCACCGCCGGAGCCGCTGCCAGAGCCGCCACGACCACCAGCCAGACCACCGCAGCACCACTGCCGGAAATTTTTTTCGGTGAGTTTTTCAAATTTTTTTCAAACTTATAGATTTGGGTATCCTGAGTGTGGATCTTCTGCTAGTTTTTTGAAATTTAACATCAATTAAGCTAGATCTAGCATGGAAAATTCAAAATTAACATGAATTTTTAAAAAAAAAATAACAATGAGGGTAGAGCACTGCCGCGGCTCGACCTGGGCTAAGAAGAGCCCTGCAGCGGCTCTACCTGGAATGGGGCGAGCAGCTGCGCGGCTCGAGATGGGTAGAGGCGAGCAACAGGGGGCTTGCGCTGGAGACGACAGAGCCCTTGAGCGGCTCGGTTTGGAGGCGAGGAGGACCGCGGCTCTACTGGGACGGAGGCGAGCACCTGTGGTGCTCTACTGGAACGGAGGCGAGCCCTTGCGCCGCTCACGTTTACGTATGAAATTTTCGCTGGAGGAGGGCGAGGAGTAGGGCGGCTCGCGTGTGCTTGGGTAGAGCCCCTGCTGGCTCGACCTGGAATCAGGAGAGCCTTTGCTGGGCTCAATTTGGATAAGGAGAGCCTTTGTTGGGCTCGACTGAATTTTTTTTGTGGTATTAATGTTATTAAATAATCATATAAGACTAATGATAGATTGTTATAAGTGTTACATGGATTATTGTGGTATTAATTTTATTAAAATGGAACTAGTATAAGTAAGAGTATTCACATGAAAATAATGTGACAAGTAATGAATAAATGGTATTTATAAACTAAAGTGAATTTTAAATACACTTTAGAAGTTGTTATGATATAATAAATGTTACATAATATTAGATAGGAATCTTAGTATAAGTTGTAATATACTACAACTAGTAAATAATCATCTTACATAAAAATGATGAAGTGTAACATTTAGTAAATGAATTATAAAATATAAAGGCGTGACATACATATAGAAAAATGAGTATATAATATGGTTAGGAACCATATAATTAAATCAGAAGTTGTTATGACATGGAAATATAACTGTGTGACATTTTTTGCCCATTTTATTTATGTTAAAGTATTATGAATGAATTATAACTGTGTGATATTCATATGCAGTGATGGATAGACTTAAAAAAGCAGTGCAAAATGTATACACGAAGAAGAAGAAGAAGAAGAAGAAGAAGAAAGACCGGGCTATGGAGCAGCCTATGACGGCCTTGTACCGTCGTGCATGTGCGCCTGGTGAAGGGCCAAGTAATCCTGCCCCCCTCATGGAAGCACCACACCATTCATCATTCCATCCGGGTCAATCTTTCAACCACTCGGCGTTTCAGATACCTGCACTATCAAGGGAAGCGGTGGATGACTCGGCAATGTACGATCATATACCATAGAGACACATGCTAGTGTTGTCAGCATCCAGTAGTGCTTGGTCTGCAGAACCACTACACAGTGCTAGCTACAACATCTCGGGCGAAGGAAGCCACCAGATTTCTCCCTTTGAAGCTCAGATGTCAGACGGTAGTAGTTCATCACGTCTACCACGCCCATCACACGCACGTGCTGATGAGGACCATGTGATGATCGAGTGTTCGCCACATGTTGATGACGATGGTGCTAATGATGATGACTCACCCGAAATTGATGAGGAGGAGGATGACGAAGATGATGATGTCATGGATCAGGAGGATGACACTGACGAGGAAGCAATGCTAGCGATGGTTCCAGTGATTTCTACCTCTTGGAAGTTGACAGAGGTGCCAGTTCTCGGCAGTCCACTACTCACTAGTGTTATCACTAGCTTCGGGGGTCATGTAGCGCTTGACTTATGGTGCTCGACTCAGGTATGTTCTCTATCTTCTCCTATATTTGATCATGTAAATCACACTACGTTTTGTAAGTGTTAAATATTGGTCATTATCTAGGATCGTGAGGTTTTTAGTTTCAAATCCCGTAAGGTGGTGCTTACTAGCTGGCTAAAAGATCAAGTTTCTTGTAAAAGAGCAAGGAACATGATTAAGTATTCTAGTATACAGCATCTACAGGATATTACAATGCCACACAACAATATGTCCCTCATCAGTGTTTTTGTGGAAAGGTGGCAGCCTGATATGAACTCATTCCATATGCCATTCTATGAGATGACGATTACCCTGCACGATGTGTGGATGATACTGCAAATCCCCATCGTTGGTCGTCCAATGCTAGGGCAGTCGTCCACCCCTGAGCTGAAGGAAGTAATGGCTAAGTGTCTTGATTTTGGGGGAGATGTTGAAACTATGACAGAGACACTGTGGAATACCGGTGATGTATCCATTGCGGGCTTAGTGTAGCACTGTAAGGATGGACGTGAAGAGCCAATGAAGTAGGCATGTGGTTGGTTGTATTATCTGATCGGTACCACCATATTAGCTGGAGAATCACATGGTCGTCTGAGTCCACATCTGTTTTGGTTAGTAGCTCCCATGAAACGTGCTAAGAAGCTTAATAAATATGCATGAGGAGCTGGTCCTCTTGCGTGGTTATATCGCCATCTCGGGATAGCCTCTCGTGTCGGCTCCAGTGGAATAGGTGGTTGAATGACATTACCTGAGGTATGTGTCCTAATGTGCATCTAGTATATGATGACTCATTGAGTATTAATAATTGGTACTGCTTAATCATTTTTATTGTTTTTTATATGCACAGTGTTGGATTTATGCATACTTCCCTACTTTAAGACCAGCGATTAGCCCAGACTGGCGTGCTCATGATGACAGACCATGGGCTCTAAGGTGGGTGATATCTAACTCTCAAGTTTATAATCATCATTCATTGCAAGGCTATCGTGAACATCTAGATGCTTTGACTGCTCTTAATGTAAGTGTTTGTAGTTTCTAACACATTGAACCATTATTATTTTTGTCTTTCGTTGCTGTTTACATTTACTATCAAACATTGTAGATTGATTGGTTTCCCCACGGTCGGGAAAATGTTAATGTTCATGGAGGATGTACATGGTACAGAGACCATACAGTTATGGGGTTGAATGAGCTGTACATGCAGGGCGTTGTCTACGCCAGTTTGGGTACATTCAGGGTATCCCTGACCTCCTATTAGACCCAACTCAAGGTCCAAAAAAAAGGAAAAAAAACCATACACCTGTGTATACCCCCCATGTATAGTGTGTGGGATAACACACCTAAAGTGCTAGTTCTAGGGTATGAGCCTACAAGTGCACGGTTGCATGCTTGCGACCCACACTACCTAGATTGGTACACCAAGCACACACATCCGAAGATCCTAAACCCTGAGAGTTATGAGACCACATTGTTCATAGTCCTGATCCCGCGTTAGTAAGTCATATTTTTATAGTACATCATGAAATATTACTTTTATTTTTTATGTGTACTTACCTGACCAAGTGTATTGCAGCTACTGTCTGAGGCAAGTGAGCTTGCACGTCCATACTATCAAGAGAACCGTGCATGGGACTGGTCATACTATCGCCAGGGGATGCCAGAAGATGAACAAAGGGCTACAACTCATGGTCTTGAGGATGTGTTCGGCTCTTTATCCATATGGGATAGTTACCACCGCCAGCATGGTGCACCCTAGTGGTTCTCATCTAGGATTTAGATGTGATAAACTTTAGTAACATCTTAGAACTATTTGTTGTCTTTTATTTTTATTTGTTGTAATAGACTAGTACAATTTGTGTGGATTTCTTTATTTCTACTTATTAAGGTTTGAAAAAACGGGTTCGAACCTTAAATTGTTTTATGCTAGAAGTTTCATTAATTACACAGAATGACCACACTTTGAAAAAAAAAATGTAGCAGAAACTGCTCCTTCTCATCAGCGTATGACATACCAACATTAATGAGTTATGCTATAAGTTTCACTGATTTATGTTATGTGGGATTCATTTATAATGATCTACACCGGTTTCTTCAATGTACAACACGAATGTAAGTACTTCTTCTCAGGTAAACTGCCTTGAACACCAGAAGTGCTAGATGGATCACCAACAGATATTTGATCAACTTGAACATTCCCTGCATCATCACTATCAACCAGCATAGGGTATATAAATGAAAAACATTCATTTTTTCTTTCTTAGTATCTATTTTAATCTTTTGTGGAGCTTTTAAATTGGCAAGATTGTAGCTTGATGATTGGAGAGCAAGCACGTGTACCAAGCGGAACAAACCCAATGTTAATGTCACGAGAACGCAAATATATCCAAATGTAAAAACCTTAAATGGTTTTATTATAAGTTACATTGATATATAACATATGGGATCATTTCACTACAAACCCAAGGTTACTACCACGAGAACTAACAAGATCAATTACGCAATAATTAGTAACGTACTTATTTCCTGACCTTTGTCTCTCTATTCGTTGTGCTATTACATTACGTCGCATCTCATAAATTGGTTCTTAGTGTTGAAAATCATCATCATCGGGCTCAATAGGATCATAAATAACAAGTAATGGAATATGATCGATGAAATCATTATACTCCATATAATTCTCTATCATCTAGCGAACTGATGTATCATTTCGTACATGCATAAAAGTCCACTCGTAGTCGCCCTCTAACTCTAAATACACCATTGTTGCTATGGTTATTCTACTGAGGAGGGACTGTAAAGCACGAATCACTCGTCGTTGTAGATCACGGAGATTACTAGGATATGGCATAGTTACATCTACACGTCTGTGCCCCATCCTTCTATCAAATTGTGCTCCATGACGACCGAAAGTAGCTACATAATTAACGTGCAAACTGAAAGGAAACTCCATTTGATTTTGAGAGCAAAATGTGGCGTAAGATATGAAGAATTCACGCAAGATGTAATTAGAAAGATTTTTGAGAGCAGAAGGTAAGGAATGAGTATGTTGGGAGACCCATACCCCCTTTTATAATACTAGAGTAACGGTCACTGACATGTCCAACGGCTAGTGCGAAAAGTAAGGTTAAACGGTAACATGGAGTAGGTTATGTCTGTTTCTGGTACAAAAGTTAGATACTAATTATTATTTTTGGGTGCTTGCTTAAGGCACGACCTGACAACGCAGGAGCTACATAATATAGTGACGTTCAAATGTAAACATACAGTAAAAAGAGACAAACAACACTTAGCCTTAATTAATCAAATTACATCCTCTAATAGTTTGTTGAGTCTTAAAGCCAATTTGAATGTGTGTGTTCTATCAACGCATTGGTGTCTCCACTATCATCTATGCCCTCTGACCGGTTTGAAGATGACGAGTCACTGCTTAGAGTTATAATCTCTAGGATCTTCTTCCTTGTCGTGGATTCTGCATCAACCTGGTTTTGAATGATGTTGTGATATTGTCTAGGAGTTGACGTTGAGTAACCATTGAATAGGGCTTCGTCGTTGTAAGCGAAATTGCTGGACCATATTTCTCTTAAGAAAGCTGAGTCTACATAAAAGTTGGTGAGAACAATCTATGCCCTCTGACTGGTCAGAAGATGAGGAATCACTACTTAGAATTATAATCTCTGGGATCTTCTTCCTTGTCATGGATTCTGCATTAGAAGTTAATGCATTAACCTGGTTTTGAATGACATTAGGATATTGTCTAGGAGTTGGCGTTGAGTAACTGTAATACCCCAACCCGAAAACCAACAATCTGAATGATGATTGCTCCCAATAAAACTTGAACTGCAGCGGAATAAATTACAATAAACTGGCGGTACTACAATGTCGTTAGCCACCCATGTGACTAACAAGGCTAACTCCAAATACAACTTACAAATGTTTCGGTTTAAATACGAATACAATCCCGAGATATAAGGTTACAAACTTTAAAGGTACAATAATCAAGTAAGAACTCTTAAGACAAATAACTGGAAATAAAACTCCTGTAGCATAATCTACCCCGCCTAAGCTCGGTCGGGTAATCTCTTCAACTTCAGGTACCTGAAAAGTGGGGTGCCCCGAAGGGCTCAGCAAACTATGGTGGTATGAAAAAAGTGCAGCCCAAAGCTACTGGGCACACAAGCTACTTGTCGAATACATGCGGTTCATTATTTAAGTAAAGCTGTAAACCCGCAGCATACAATAATCACAACAGTATCCACACAAGGACAATAATGTCACACAGAACAAGACTTCAGAAGGTCTAGTTAGAGGTTCTGTAATTTATTGATAATAGTCAGATCCTCGCAATGGGATTGACGTGTGTATAAGAGTACGTTAATACAAAGGAGGTATAGTGACCTTGTTAAACTCCATCTCCATAGAGTAAATTGGTCGGGTATGATAAACCCTTAGACGAGATGGGACTCTCGTTTAAGTAGGGTGGGTAATAATCCCTCAGGAGAGAACGTAGTCAACTCCTTTACTTAAAAGATGTGGGTATTGTACCCTCGGGAGAAACATAGCCTTTCTCCCAACTTCAAGAATGTTCCGGTACTAACCCGGTGAGTGGACACAGAGTGCACCCAAAACTTCCGCCGTGACGTATATTTGAATAGGAGTCGACCTGAGACAGGTACAGCTCCTATAGTTTGCATGCATGGCCAGATACATTTGGGCTCCTCGCTTCTCGTAGAATAGAATTTGTTAGGTGTCACACAAGGACGTTAACAAGAACACAGTGTGTATTGTCAGTTATCACGTTTAGGATAACGACGTTTGTTATAAAGGGAAGTTAGTGAGAAACTTGAGTACAAGTTCTCGGTATAATAATACATAGGTATTTAATCCACTGGTAATGTAGTGTTGTATGCGTGGAACATACACGTTACAGTTAGTATCGTTCACGCACATAAATAATACAACAATGCACAAGAGTAATACAATATTTTATATGTAATTATCTTGGTCGTTAATTCACATAACAGGTAACACACAAGCCAGTGTAATCCGGTAGCAAGCAGGTTGCAAGAATCCCATACCGTTCACCGTAGATTGTAATTGACTATATCCCGGTCAACGTCTGGTCGAGTAGTCCTAGAACAGGATTAACTGAGAGTGTTAATTTATGCTACTCTCGTATAATAATTTTATCGGATCATGAAACGATTTCGTATTCGTTATTTCATGTGAGGTTTATTTCTTTACACTTAGATAGTTTCTCTAACCTCTTAACCTTATTGACGTTTAAGGTATTTGTATACTTCCAAATCATGTAGTCTTAATTTATACAACTTATATTGTGTGGTAATTTCTTTTAATTACCTTATGATTGTATCTATAACTTATTATTTTATTTCCTTTGATTTATTTTAAATCCTTAATGTATATTATATATATATATATATATATATATATATATATATAATATATATATTCATGTATTATTTATGTTACATGTTTGTAATTGTCTAAATGACACAACAACTTTATAATTTCCCAATTATATTTATATGTCACACATGGACATAATATTCCTATAAATTTTTATTATTCTCCACTTAACCACAAATAATATTAATTAGTTACAATTAAATTCCTTATAACTATATAACCCATAGTTTTAATTCCATAATTCCTTAATCAAAATTATTTTTCTAACTTCTCCAAATATCCACATAAGACATATAATTATTTAGATTCAAATACTTACCCCCATACTTTCGGTTATTTGCAAAACAACCCCAATAATTCATAAACTTTACATTTTAACTCTAATTACATCATATTGTATAGTTTTAATTCCTTATTTAATTAAATTACAAATCCACCACTAATATTTCGATATTTACCATTTGGACACTATAACTTTCAAAAATTACATCTTGGCCCCAAAAATTTTCGGCCTTAACAAAATATCTCTTATAATTAAAATTTAACCCCAAAAATCTTATAACATTTATAATAACTTATAACTTCTAGTTTTAATATTAAGTTCCTTTAATTTCCGAAATGAACACATATAGTTTCTTAAATTACCATTCAACCCCAAATAATTTCAGTTTTCACATATAACTTTCCATAAATTACATTTTCACCCCAAAACTTTTATAAACTTTATTTTTACGTTATAATTCATTTCTAACCCAAATTTTTGGTCAACACTTTGACTAACACTTATTTTAATTCCTAATACACTCTTATACCCAAAACTTTATAAAATTCATGGCTAGAACCCAAATTTTCCAGAAATTACATTTTAGCCCCAAAACTTATTAAATTATATTTTTAACTCCTTAATATTTATCTAACTTATCCAAAATTCCTAATATAAGTTTATACACTATATTATATCATAATTCACCAAATTTAATTTATAATTTTCGGCCATAATTAAATCTAGCCACCAAGTTTTGGTAAATTACATATTTTACCCTTAAACTTATAAACTTAATATCTTATGTATTAAAATACCTAATTAACTTATCCAAATATCTTATATCATCTTAATACATAGTATTAAGCTATAATATACCAAATTCAAGCTTAAATTTTTGGCAATGATTTTTATAACCATAACTAACTTAAAATTCCTTAAATCAATTCTTAAACCTTATAATTTCATCTTTAATTTATCAAAACACAAATTTAATCCTCATTAGCTTTGATTCTATAAATGGGTAATTAATGGTTTAATGTTATAAAACATTGTTTAAACCATAGATCTACATATATATACTTAGATAAATTACTTATCCTCTTAGTAAATGATTTTTCCCTTGGTTTCTCCTTGGATCTTTGGCCACACAACCTTGATCTACACTCCTTTGAAGGTGCCTTGAATATTAGAACAAGTATACCTTATGTTAAACCTTGAATTCCTAATTTAACCTTAAGAAATCTACTAAGGTATTATATGCAAAATTTGTATTAAAGATTAGGATTTACCTTGATGACTCAAAGTGGAGTTCAAGGACCTTAGATTTTCGGCCTTGACAAGGAGAGAAGAAATAAATTAGCTCTTTAAGAAATCTAAGCTTATAACTTAGGATTAACTCTTGTAAACCTTAAAATCAAAGATATACCTTAGGGAATTTGGTGTAGGCTCACACCGTGAATGAGTAAGGGTGAATACCTTGTCAAACCATGGAGAAATTAAAGTTAATGAAGAGAAGAAAACAAGACAAATTATGCTATGAACTTGTCTTGGAAGAAAATGATGTTTTAAGGCATTTTTCTTACCTTAAGCCTTCAAGAACCTTTCTTAGGTGTTTCCTTTGATTAGCCACGAAATTCCTAGCTTGAATGATGATTGATGTTGATCTAAATCAATGGAATGAATTAGAAGAACCTCCTTGGTGCTAGGAACCGAAAATTAGCTTGAAAATGGTGTTAAAGTGTAACTAGAATAACTTAGGAATTAAGAGCTCTTACCAAAAGAAGCTTACCAGGTCTGGAAGTAGAGGAGAGTGGCGTGAACCAAGGGAGGAAGAAGGACCATATCGGCACTTAGAATGGGGAAGGAAGAGACAAGTTTGTGAAGTTTTCAAAGTTAGGTGAAAAGTAGGTGTTATAGTCAAAAGAGAAGGTGGAATTGTCTAAGGCATTAATCAGTGGAGATCTTTGTTGAAAATGAGTGCCAAGGGACAGGGAACAACCGGCCAAGACTTGAGAATAAGGCCAAGTTTGACAATGTGGTAATATTAGGTAAGTAAAGGACTTTTAAGCTTGAAAATCATGGAATTTTGGAGCTAAATTTAGCAGGCATAGATGTGGTGATTCACCATGGGTATTGCCTGATTAATATAGTTAACTTATGTCCTTTTAATGTTATAAACTCGTGGCTAATGAATTCTGCAATTTAAATGTGTAAAACGCGTTTTTTCAGTACCTGAAAAATGCGTTTTTGTGCTAAGGACGTTTTGGAAAAATAACTTGTTCCAACGAGTTCCAAGTGTTTATTGAAATTGTTTATGGTCAATAATGATATATTAAGGTGTCACATTAAGTTATATAGGGTTATATCAACTCATGACACAATTCCCGGGCTACCGGGACACTCCCGGACCAAAACAGGAGCGTTAAGAATTTCCCCCGAGCACTTTGTGCTTAAATGAAAAAGTGGCATGGGGATTATGTTGTATAGCCATATAATGATGGTATGACCATTTGGTTTTAGTTTAAAAGGTCATAGGACTCATGTATTACAAGGCCACGCTTAACGCACATTTTAAGGCGTTTTAAGAACGTTCTTGTTGTTAAGATGTTTAGTGAGTATTTTTGACCTTTGATGAGTTCTTATGTTTTTATGATATATATAATAGGTGTAACATACGATGTTACATTTGTTTAAATGTGTATATCAATTTATTTTAGCATTTATAAATGCTTCGGCATTCGTAAAATACTTACGTTGCTCGTTTGTATAAATGTTCATATTGATCTTTCCTTGTTGACGCTCTCTTTATCGAGATTGTTATGTATGGAGTTTAATCCTCGTATATAAACGTACATGAGTGTTTTGTACGAGTATGTTAAGACGTTTGTAAAATTACGTCTGTTAGCGTTTATGGTAAAATGACTATTTTTACGTAATGTTTGCATGCATGTGTTTGCATGTGCATGCGTAATATCATTTACGTAAACTTTTGCATGCGCATGCGTAATATCATTTACGTAAACTTTTGCATGCAGGAATGAGCATGCGTACGTGAAATGATTTATCCTTAGATTAATTTCATTATCTAATGGTTTTAAAGTGTTAATTAGATTTGGGGTATTTCAGTAACCATTGAATAAGGCTTCATCATTGTAAGTGAAATTTTCGGACCCTATTTCTCTAAAGAAATCAGAGTCTACATCAAAGTCGATGAGAACATCTGTGCCTTCCGACCGGTCAGATGATGAGGATTCAATGCTTAGAATTATAATCTGGGATCTTCCTGCTCGTTGAGATTTTACTTTTAGATGATGAACCTTTAGATATGAAGGTTCTTGGTGTCGTCCACACTTGTTTTCTTTCGATGGATTTTTGTGCTTTAAGTGATAGTTCCTTCTTGGCGCCATTCTTAGTGAAGATTGGACAATAGTTTATGACTGAAATCAAGTTGTGGCGTAACTCGTAAGGTATGAAGATTTCACTCTGTGAGTAGATAGACAAATATTAAGAGCAATAAGCGATGGATGAATTGGTTGGAACACTCATACTCCCTTTTATACTATCAGGGTAACGGTCACTAACATGCCCAACAGCTAGTACACAACTTAAACATTGAATACCCCTCTGTTGCTGTGTTAAGACAAGATCCTTTACTTTTGATGATGGCAAACCTTATGTTGTCTATCTAATGCGTTTGTCAAGATTCATGATTTCAGATAGACAAGTGAATAAGTGGCTTAGCACACAAGGTTACAAGCGCACTTAAGTCATGAGTGGCTTAGCACGCAAGGTTACAAGTGCGCTCAATCCACGACATGTGCTCTACCAGTCGGGCACCTGTCAGCGAGAGCTCCGAGAACTTCTAGCAAGACACAAGCAGTAGTCAAGAACCACACCATCACATATCTCTTCATCAGACATCAAACAAGGACCAAACGGAGTTAGCAACGTCGACAAACTCACTCAGATTATTCACAACCACAAAGACTTGCTCATGACAAACACGACAAAAGGTGTATCTCATTAATGTGCAAGATAACAAGATAAACAAAGGCTATTGATGAACATCATTACATAGCCGTAATACTTCAGAAGAGAGCATTTATGAGCATTAATGAGCCAGACAAGTTCAGTCAAGTTGAAGTGTGCAAGTGGTGACCGACCACTTGGGAGACGCGCCGCCAACTTGCCCATTCACAAGGCAACGCGTGTGCTGGTGGCTCCAGATCAAGTTGGATGAAAGTCTGCAGTAGGGTGTGGATATTATATTCGTAGAAGAATGAGTATATCTACTCTTAGAGTCTACAACTCCTAGGTTGTTAGTTGGCATCTCAACTAACTTGTATAAATAGGTGCATTAATGTTCCTTGTAAGATAAGCCCTGTACGAGAGAAAAGATAGAGATAATCTGGGCAAGTGTGGATCAGACTAGGAGTGTGTGTAAGTGCTAGAGAGTTGGTGAGCTAGGAGGACTGGGTTAGAGTATCAATACATTGGGTATTTGATAGGACGACAGGTCGGGGAACGGTCGGTGAACCGTAGGCCGATAGTCAGGAGAGGGTTGACGACTTTAGGGGTAAAGTCGAAACTGCCCGGGAGTCCGTGTGGGGCAAGGGAGGTTGAGTGAATTTCGTGTGTAAATTCTCAATCGAAATGTGTTTTCCAGTTTAAAGTTCTCTCGTCTATCAAGTTTTATTAGAGTCCACGATACGTCCACGACAGTCGGGGACGCATCAGGAGCGCTTGCGAGTTTCAATTGGTATCAGAGAGGGTCTCTTCTAGAAAGCTAACTGCTTTGGAAGACGATCAAGATGTCTCATGCAAGCATTCTAGCACAGAAGAAGGTTCTGCACCGAATCGACCACCACTCTTCAATGGAGACAACTACACTCACTGGAAGAACAAGATGGAGTTTCATATCAAGTCTGACGATCCAAGAATGTGGAGGGTGATAACACATGGAGAGTACACCTTCCAATCCTCAAGGACAAGACATATCTATCGAACATGACATGAGCAAATCAAGAAGCTGGTATTCAACGCTCGAGCTGTAAGAATACTTCACTGTGCACTACTACCTGAGCAATACTCAAAGATTGCTTCAGCTAAAAGCCCAAGAGATTTGGAAAACTCTTGAGGTCACCTATGAAGGGAATGATGAGATCAAAAAGACTCGCATTGAGCTGCTACACTCACTGGGAGCTATTCAAGAATGAAGAAAAGGAGAGCATTTCTGAAATGCATACAAGGTTCACTAAGCTGATCAACGAAATGTTGGTGCTTGAAAGAACTATCTCTAATGAGGATCAAATTCGGAAGTTCCTCAAATCTCTCCCTGCCTCCTTTGATAGCAAAGTCAATGCCATGCAAGAAGTGCATGATCTCTCAAAGATGTCTCTGGCAGACATGCTAGGATCTCTAATGGCTTTCGAGTTAAAACTACAACACAAAGACTCGGAAAGCTCATCAAGAGATAGAGGGAAAGGTATAGCCCTTCAAGTAGCTGAAAATGAAAGGTCCGAGTCAGGAGACGACAATGATGAAATGGTCCTCTATGCTAAGAGGTACGTTCGAAAGTTCATAAGAAATAAAATGAGGAAAGGCAAGGAGTCCAAGGAGTCGGATGATCAGAGGAAGAAGCAATGACAAGTGTTTTGGGTGTTCAAAACGCGGACATCATATCAAAGACTGCCCTCAGCGATCACGAGAGGACAACGACAGGGTCAAGAAGCCTGTCTGACGATCATTCAACAAAGGACCAAAGAAGGAAGCCTTCGTTGCCGCATGGGGAGATTCTGAACAGAGTGATGACAATCAAACCTCAGACAGCGACACCTCAGAAGAGGAGAAGGCTCACCTATGCCTTGAAGATGTGTGCTTGATGGCACAAGGCAATGATGTCTCAGAATCAGAAGGAGAAGAAGAACAACATAAGGTAAACTATTCTAAACTTAGAAGGAGAATTCAAAAGGCTGAACTTCTAGGACTTAGAAAGTTTTCTCTTATATTAGTTGATCACCTAGAGGCATTAGAAACTGAAAACGATGAACTTTTGGAAGAAAATGAAAAATTGAGAAAAACCTCGGACAAAAACAAGGTAGATAATCTCATGGCACTCATGAAATTACAAAGAGATTATAGTGAAATTCTCACCGTTCATGAAAAGTTGAAGCATGAAAAACAACCTGAAATCGATGAATTGATTGTTGCTCTTAACACTAAAGAAAAGGAACTAGCTACCATCAAAGAAAAATATTCTAAGATAGATGTTGTTTCTAAGACACCCATGAGGAAAAGCGCGCAAATGACAGGTCGGATGCCAGTCAGAACCAGTCGTAGAGATGTCTGCAGCTTATGTAGACAACCCGGTCATCACGGATCCAAATGCCATAAAACGAGTTTTATGAGGAATTGGCAACTCAAGAAACTAGGACTAAAATTGGTAGTCAAAAATGATCTTAGAGTATTAAATGGTGGAAATGGGTCCAACCTTTCTATGGACCCTAACCCCACACCACTAACGTGTTAAGTGCAGAATCGAGTGAGAATGGACCCCTGCTGGTACATCGACAGTGGGTGCTCTAAACACATGACAGGAGACAAGAAGAAGTTCTTCTCACTCGAACCAGGAAGCCAAGGAACCGTTTCCTTTGGCGACAACAAGAAAGGAAAAATCATCGGTGTAGGTAAGGTTGGTATTACATCTGACTATGTCATAGATAGTGTAAATCTAGTTCATGGTTTAAAATTCAACTTGCTTAGTGTTTCTCAAATTTGTGACAAAGGGAATTCAGTTCACTTCTATCCTACACATTGTAGCATAGTAAGTCAGAACAATGGCAAAGAGTTGTTAAAGGGAAAAAGATGGAAAAATGTTTATGTAACAAGCTTAGAGGATATTGACAGTCCAAATCTTCCATGCTTGACTGCTTCAATAGATGACTCTACTATGGCACAAAGACTAGGGCATGTTAGCACTTCTTTACTAAGAAAACTTGTCAAGAAATAGTTGGTAAGAGGTCTTCCTGAGATTAAAGAATCTGAGACCAATCTTTGTGATGCTTGTGTTAGAAGCAAACAGACCAAGACTTCTTTTAAATCAAAGAACTCAGTTAGTACATCCAAGCCACTTGAAACTTCACATGGACTTATGTGGACCTATGAGATCAAAAGTTTTGGAGGAAATTGGTATGTGTTGTAATTGTTGATGATTACTCACGGTTTGTTTGGACACTCTTTATTGCTTCCAAAGACGAAGTCTTTGAGAAATTTCAAGCCTTTGCAGGAAAAGTCCAAGTACAACTCAATTTCAAGATCAAGGGTCAGAATTTGAGAATCAACAATTCATGGATATGTGTAAACAACATGGGATTAGTCACACATATTCAGCACCAACAACACCCCAACAGAATGGGGTAGTTGAGCGAAAGAACAGAACACTACAAGAGGTAGCCAGGGCCATGCTATTGGGGAGCAATCTTCCTCAGGTCTTCTGGGCAGAAGCGGTGGCGACTGCATGCTACATCACAAATAGAACGCTCATACGACCGATCCTCAACAAAACTCCCTATGAGTTAATCAAGGGAAGAAGACCAAACATAAGTCACTTCAGGACATTTGGTTGCAAATGTTATGTCCACAACAATGAAAAGAGTCCCCTTGGAAAGTTTGATGCCAGAAGTGATGTGGCCATCTTCCTTGGATACTCTGAAAGAAGCGGGCATACAAAGTATACAACAAAAGGACACTGAAGGTGGAGGAAAGTGTGCACGTAGTCTTTGATGAGGCTGACGTACACAAGGTCAAGGAATCTGATGAAGATAAAGAACTTGAATTCAATCTAGCTGATCAAGATCACATAGATAATCCCAAAGATGAATCACTGACTGAAGAAAACTTGCCCGACAGGTCAGCGACAGGTCAACAACAGGTCGACGAAGGAAACAATGATGTCGAGGATCCTCTCTCTCCATCAACCATTCATCAATCTCGTGCTTTGTAAAAATCATCCATTGGAGAATATCATATCAGACATATCCAAAGGAACTCAGACAAGAGCACAAACTCGAGATCTTCTAGCCTTCTCAACGACAGTCTCACCCATCGAGCCCAAGAACGTCAAGAAGCTCTTCGAGACTCAGACTGGATCAATGCAATGCAAGAAGAACTAAACCAGTTTGAAAGATGCAAAGTCTGGCATCTGTGCCTCGTCCTACTCATCAAGGAGTACTTGGCACAAAATGGGTCTTTAGAAACAAGCTGAATGAAATGGGAGAAGTTGTCAGGAACAAAGCTCGTCTGGTAGCTCAAGGATATCGTCAACAAGAAGGAATAGACTTCCAAGAAACCTTCGCTCCAGTAGCAAGGATGGAATCTATCAGATTACTAATTGCATTTGCTGCACACAAAGGAATCAAACTCTTCCAACTTGACATCAAGAGTGCCTTCCTAAATGGGTACGTCAAAGAGGAAGTGTATGTTGAGCAACCTCCAGGTTTTGAGACACAAGAAGGAAAAGACATGGTACTCAAACTTGACAAAGCTCTTTACGGGCTCAAACAAGCTCCAAGATCATGGTATGATCGCCTGTCCTCCTATCTATTGGAAAACCACTTTAAAAGAGGTAAAGTAGACAAAACTCTATTTGTTTACAACAACAAAAGAGATTTCCTAATTGTGCAAGTATATGTTGATGATATAATCTTTGGAGCCTCTGATGAGAAATATTGCAAAAAGTTGAAGCATTGATGAAAAAGGAATTTGAGATGAGTGATCTGGGAGAATTGAAGTTCTTCCTAGGACTTCAAGTCAAGCAGAATGATGAAGGGACCATCATATCCCAAGAGAAGTACGTAAAAGACTTGCTGAAGAGATTTGGAATGGAGGAATGTAAGACGTTTGACACACCAATGGCAGTTGGCACTAAGATGGGTATCATGACTGGTGACCGACCGGTCGACCAGCGATCTTACGAGAGATGATTGGTTCTCTACTATATTTAACTGCTAGTAGACCTGACATCATGTATAGCGTTTGCTTATGTGCCAGGTTTCAAGCAGATCCAAGAGAAAGTCACCTCACAGCTGTAAAAAGAATCCTACGTTACTTAAAAGGAACCATGAATCTTGGTCTCTTTTATCCTAAGTTCAATAACTGTAACGTTGTAGGATTTTCAGATGCAGACTATGGAGGATCTATCACCGATAGAAAGAGCACTTCAGGGACACATTCTTTGTTGGGTCATGTCTGATTGCATGGGGATCAAAGAAACAACAAAGTGTTGCAATCTCAACAGCTGAATCTGAATACATTGCTGCGGCAAGCTGCTGTGCTCAACTCCTATGGCTTAACAACAAATTGGTGATTATGGCGTCAAAACAGGTACTTTACCAATTATGTGTGATAATACAAGTGCCATCTCATTTCCAAAAATCCTGTGCATCATTCTCGTACCAAACACATTGACATTAGACATCATTTTCTTAGAGATTGTTGTGAAAAAGAATTAGTTGGTTTAAAGTATATTTCTACTGAAACCAACTAGCTGACATTTTATAAGCCATTAAGTAGAGAAAGGTTTACTAAGATTGTTCATGATCTTGGTATGATATTCATTAATCACAGTTAAACTGCTTTTATTTCCCACGATCGGTCAACGACATGTGAGCAACACCTGTTATATTGTCGTTCAGTAGTCAACGATCAGTTTAATGCATAGAAAACATGTCAAACGACTACTTGAAGCAGATATGTCATTTTCCACAAAAGTGAGATTAGGTTAGAGACAGTCCAACGGATAGAAACGGAAAACTTTCAACGGATCGCTGACAACCGTCACGACTGCTGCCGTTATGAATAGTACCGTTAGGACATGTCAGCGAGCGGACGAGGAGCGGTCGCCGACCGTTACTCGATATCTATAAAAGGGTGATGGAGTTTTACTCCAGTCACAGTATTGCCCTCACTCTCTCTAATCTCTCTAAGCGATCAAAGCATATTCTCTTCTCTCTCACAAAATTCCTGCGAGATTTAGAGCAAAAATCCCTGCCTCACAGCGTTAAAGAACACCCGAGCAAAAAGTCTAAATTCCAGTACAAAATCCTCTACACTGAAAATGGCACCAAAGATGCTCTACGATCAAAAGCTAAAGAATCCTCACAGAAGCTTCCACGCAACAAGTGGCCGACATCCAGCAGACAGAATCTCCAACTCGACTGACAAGGGAGGAGGAGAACGAGCTTACGGTTAAAGTAATCCAAGAAGGGAACCTTCTCGCCAGTGAGGTAGAGTATATAAAGTCCCACATTCCCAAAACCTACCACCTCATCAGATCCGGCACTTTCAAACCCACTATCATTCCTGATCCTACTCCCACACAAGAACCAAAAATGTCTTCTCCTGCCCCTCACCTAAAACCTCCAAAAACACCACAAAGAAATCCAAAGCTAAACAATCAAAGTCCAAAGGCCATTCAACCGCCACCACTAGTCATGTAACTCGCGCATCTAGGCGCGCCCAAAAACAAACAGCTCCACAAAAATCCCACTCAACACCAGAGAAAACAACACGTCGGTTACACTTCACCGCGGAAGAAGAAGCCTCTCCTTCAGCTATCGTCAAAGAAGTAGTTCAATCATTGGAGGAAGAGGAGGTTCAAAGTGACGAACCATCTCAGAAGGAAGCCTCAATAGAAGAGAAAGGCCAGGAGGAAGGTGTAACTGCACCTGACTCCGAAGAGGAGGTGAATCTCATAGCCCCTCTCGGAGAACCAGTCGTCGACAGGTCTCCAACACCTCATTGACAACATAAAAGGTGATAGTGACACAGAATCGTCATCACCTATTATTTACACGCTCGAGGAGCGTGCTCACTTGGAGAAAGAAAAGGGAAAAAGGAAGATGGGCGCTTCCTCTACTCAAGGAGTCGAGGATTGCTCACACCTGAAAAATCAGCTGCCAAGTCCCAACCTCCACAGTCCCAGAAGCGACTGAAAAGGCTCGAAGAACTAGAGCCTCCATTGATCAAGGCCGAGAACGTCAACGACTGCTCCTGTCCCGTCTTACCAAAGACGTTGGACATAGAGTGGATGGAGAAGATGGGTCTAGGAGAGATCCTTGAGCTGTTGAAGTTCCAAGGATGGGTAGAATTATTCCAGGAGCATATCCCTGTCTACACCGAGTTACTCAAGGAGCATATGAGATACCTTGGACCACTCCAAAGTGATGAAGATGACGACTACCTCAACTCAACGGTCCAAATGGTTCAAGTTACTGTCTCCAAGTCTTGGATTTGCAAGACCTTTAACCTAAAGCCAGAAGGTCTGATCATCCCCAAGGATACAACTTGGTATGACTTAGGACATCAAGGAGGAAAGATGGTCAACCTGCTCAACAAAGGAGCAACAATGAAAAACTTCAATGTCGTGGACATGTTCATCAACGACAGAGTCCTCTTCAACTTAGTCACCCATAACATCACCCCAAGGAACCAGCGCACCCACATTGTCAATGCTCGGGATATAAGGCTGTTGTTCGCACTCAAGACCAAGGAGAAAATTGATCTGCCTGCCATGATTCTCCTCACTCTAGATGAGAATCATCAAGTAAACCAAGGTCTGGTGCACGGGGGAGTGGTCACCGCGGCGCTTGTAGAAAGTGGAGTGGACACCGACAGGTTCCACGAGTGCGCACGCACCGCTCAAGACTGCATCTGCTCCGAGATGCTATCCAAAATGGGGATAAAGACTAAGGGAGATAAACTCGTGGCTGTCCAGAAGCCCACAAAGAGCGAAGATGCAAGGTCAGAGCCTAGACCGATGGCAAGAGCTTTAGGAATCAAAAGGAAGAGAAGTCTTTCACTGGTCCACAACAAGTCGGGGACCAGTCTGGATACTTCAACTCGGGACGTTCTTCAGCGTGTAAAAGCACTCTTACCGCTGTGCAGGCTGTCTCCACCAAACCAAGTGTTCATCACATGGTTCAGGGAGCAATAGATTTTATAGACTCCCACATAGCCTTAGTATTCCTTGTCTCCTAGAGACTCGAGTGAGACTGTGAGAGTTAGAGTTAGGAATAGATTTTTTTTCCATCAAATGCTTTATTTGCCTTTGACTATCTATTTCACAGTTCATTTTGGATATCAATGAAAATGCAACTGATTTTTATTACTTGAATGCTTATGATGGGTACGAAATAATTTATTGTCTTGGCTACTTCTTCCTTGATTAAAAATTATAAAATGATATGAGATATTAGCCTCATCTGTTCCACTAATCTAATCTCTGACCTTGACACCTAAAAAGCCTACAAACATAGCCCACAAGACATAGCACCTCATTAAATGCCTCTCACCAATCAGTCGTTGAGCATATCCAAAGTGTCTATAAAACTTGCTTACTCCTTTTGCCACTCAAAATCATCTCACGCAATGGCTTAACATCCACAAGTTCAGTCAAGTTGAAGTGTGCAAGTGGTGACCGACCACTTGGGAGACGCGCCGCCAACTTGCCCATTCACAAGGCAATGTGTGTGCTGGTAGCTCCAGATCAAGTTGGGACAAAAGTCTACAGTAAGGTGCGGATATTATGTTCGTAGAAGAATGAGTATACTACTCTTAGAGTCTACAACTCCTAGGTAGTTAGTTGGCATCTCAACTAACTTGTATAAATAGGTGCATTAATGTTCCTTGTAAGATAAGCCCTATATGAGAGAAAAGATAGAGATAATCTAGGCAAGTGTGGATCAGACTAAGGAGTGTGGGTAAGTGCTAAAGAGTTGGTGAGCTAGGAAGGACTGGGTTAGAGTATCAATACATTGGGTATTTGATAGGACGACAGGTTGGGGAACGGTCGGTGAACCGTAGGCCGATAGTCAGGAGAGGGTTGACGACTTTAGGGGTAAAGTCGAAACTGTCCCGGGAGTCCGTGTGTGGGGCAAGGGAGGTTGAGTGAATTTCGTGTGTGTAAATTCACAATCAAAATGTGTTTTCTAGTTTAAAAAGTTCTCTCGTCTATCAAGTTTTATTAAGAGTCCACGATACGTCCACGACACGTCGGGGACGCATCAAGAGCGCTTGCGAGTTTCATGTTGTCCTTGAGTAAAACATAACTGATAAATACGTTGAAGTGACATCACATTGCAAAAAAAGTAAAAGACACAGTTCCCGTACAGTGGGACTGCATCCAGTACAAAGTGAATTAAAAGTTACCATTGGTAATTACTTTTGCCAGGAAGAGGTACACGTACCGAGTCACTGTTCACGTACAATAGGACTGCATCCGGTGCTAAGTGAATTAAAAGTTACCGTTGGTAATTACTTTTGCCAGGAAGAGGTACACGTACCAGGTCACTGTTTACGTACAATAGGACTGCATCCGGTACTAAGTGAATTAAAAGTTACCGTTGGTAATTACTTTTACCAGGAAGAGGTACACGTACCAGACCACTGTTCACGTACAATAGGACTGCATCCAGTACAAAGTGAGTTAAAAGTTACCGTTGGTAATTACTTTTGCTAGGAAGAGGTAACGTACCAGGTCACTGTTCACGTACAATAGGACTGTATCCAGTACAAAATGAATTAAATGTTACCGTTGGTACTTACTTTTGCCAGGAAGAGGTACACGTACCAGGTCACTGTTCACGTACAATAGGACTGCATCCAGTACAAAGTGAATTAAAAGTTACCATTGGTAATTACTTTTGTCAAGAAGAGGTACACATACCAGGTCACTGTTCACGTACAATAGGACTGCATCCAGTACAAAGTGAATTAAAAGTTACCGTTGGTAATTACTTTTGCCAGGAAGAGGTACACGTACCAAGTCACTGTTCACGTACAATAGGACTGCATCCAGTACAAAGTGAATTAAAAGTTATCATTGGTAATTACTTTTGCCAGGAAGAGGTACACGTACCAGGTCACTATTCAAGTACAATAGGATTGCATCCAGTACAAAGTGAATTAAAAGTTACCGTTGGTAATTACTTTTGCCAGGAAGAGGTACAAGTACCAGGTCACTATTCACGTACAATAGGACAACATCCAGTACAAAGTGAATTAAAAGTTACCGTTGGTAATTACTTTTGTCAGGAAGAGGTACACGTACCAAGTCACTGTTCACGTACAATAGGACTGCATCTAGTACAAAGTGAATTAAAAGTTACCGTTGGTAATTACTTTTACCATGAAGAGGTACACATACCAGGTCACTATTCACGTACAATAGGAATGCATCCAGTACAAAGTGAATTAAAAGTTACTGTTGGTAATTACTTTTGCTAGGAAGAGGTGCACGTTTCAGGTCACTGTTCACGCACTACTAGAAAATAGTAGTTTACCTACGGAAATTACCTACGGAAAATAATCCGTAGGTAATTACCGACGGAATACCTACGGTTTATAATGACAACCCTTGGTTAAGTTATTACCTACGGAATACCGACGGAATTCCAACAACACATTTACCTACGGAATATTCCGTAGGTAAATTTGAAGGGAAAAGTGCGGGAAGAGTGGCTGATAATGGCGCGTATTATGCCATAAAATTACCTACGGATATTTTCCGTAGGTAAATAGGCGGGCTCTGGAAAAAAGGGTACCGACGGAATACCGACGGGCATGTGGGTGATCGTATGAATATAAACGCGTCGTTTAGTTGATAAGATTACCGACGGAACAATTCCGTCGGTATTTAGTAAGCTTAAAAGCTGGTGTTTTAAAAAATACATAAGTACCTACGAACCGTTCCATCGGTAAATGGTACTTGAAAATTACCTACGGTTGTTGTCCGTCGGTAAATGATACTGAGTTTATTGACATAGATACCGTCGGAATGCGTCCGTCAATAAGCTTGCTTAAACAGAAGCGCAGCACATCGACTTTTTCTACCTACGCGTCTGCTTTTCCTCTATTCTATCTTACAGAACTTCCTCTCGAATAACTCATCGTTATCTCACGCAATCCAGTGAATTTCTCTGTCACAATTCTGCTACATTCAATCGCTCCGTCGATCTCAAAGCGCTGGGCATCCATTGAAGAGCACATACTGTTGTTTCATCTCTAGTTCGTACACCA
This sequence comes from Limonium bicolor, assembly GCA_023374045.1. Taxonomy (NCBI): domain Eukaryota; kingdom Viridiplantae; phylum Streptophyta; class Magnoliopsida; order Caryophyllales; family Plumbaginaceae; genus Limonium; species Limonium bicolor. The sequence goes on from CM041776.1 coordinate 425,307,318, forward strand.
ACGTGAAGAGGGGCTCAAATCGGGGGAGCTAAAAACGGTAATATACTCAGAACTTATCTTATTCACTGAAAACTACAAATTTAATTTTTCAAAACCGATAATTAGGGTTCTGTTTTGTCAGTAGTTGGATAATTAGGGTTCATGGTTTTTATCTTAACCCCAATTCAAAACATGCTCGTGACATCTTTGAGCAATGCTGACATAGAGTCGAATGAAGTATTAAAGTTACTCAACTGTTCTTTAGTTCGTGATTTGAAAGAATTTTGTTTTATACACACACTTTCATTCACTACGATGGTTAATTGATGATCCGTGAACTAGCTGGACTGGGTTGACCACGATGGTTAATTGATGATGAGCGTGTCCGTGTAGTCCAGTTATGGCAGTGAATAGATAACCGAGATTACTGGATGATGGAAATTTATGATTGAAGTTGTAGTTCTAGCTTTAGGTTATCGCTTGATGCAACTTAGGAAATTTATGATTGAAGTTGTAGTTCTGTGGCTTTCGAGCTTCAATATTTGTAAGTGTTTTGTTCATTTGATGTCTCACCAAGGGACTAATGTTTGATGTTTGTCTATTTGAAACTTATGGTATAGTTTTTTGGGTTGAATATTCAGATCGTGCTTGCTTTATTGATTATACGTGTTCGTGTTCCTTGCACATACTAATATGCCTGTGATATGGGTTGAAAGAAGAGTAGTAAACGTTTCTAGGTGGTGGCCCTTGCCTTGAACAATTTCACATTGATATTGATAGACTAAGCTGAGAAGTACTACTAATCACCTTCTGTTTTGAAGCTCATGGGAGCTTGGAAGTAATTAGTGTTGGTAGCACTTGCCATTACTCTCAGTCTCCTATCCCTTATGTTTTGAAGCTCATGGGAGCTTGGAAGTAACTAGTGTTTTGAAGTTCATGAGAGCTGAGAAATACTACTAATATATGATTGACCCACTCCTTTTCCTCTCCTGTTACCTATCTCCCATCTCCATCTTTTCGCGTCCGAGTGGCACATGACATAAAAACGGTTAACAAAACAATGCATACATACATCTTCCCTACTTAATTAATTTGAAGTTGCTCATCCCAATCATACAGAACTTGGCACTTTCAGGTTTTGTAATCATACTGTTCACAACTCTAGACATACACTGAGTATTCTAGTTATTTAGAGTTGAAGAACTATAAGGACATAATGAACCAATCAAAACACAAAAATTCATTTTTCAGAAACAAAAGCAACACATTCATTGCTGAACTGAACATATATACTGAATGCGAATGGCCAGAAACAAAAGGCTATCTTATCTGAAGTGTAATAAACAAAAGGTTATCTCATCATAGTCGGGTGATTTTCAGAATTAGGTGAGTGGTAATCTTTGGATGTATTGTAGTTGTAGCATGCACACTCTTTGAGTCTCAAACTTCAGTTGTTTTACTTTATCTTGCTAGTTTGAAGAAAAGAAGGTGTTGCTGATCTAAAGGGCGAGAAGAACTCGAAAGGAGGTTTGCATTCTATATTTCTTCTTACAGCTCTATGTTTTCGAGAATGGTCCTTATATCTGAAGCTACTGGTCGTTCTAAAACGGATTTACTACTGGCAGATCCATCTAGCTGACAGAAAAATCTTCTTCTGCTATCTTTAAGTTGGTGGTCTACACTTCATATGTAGATGAATTAGTATAAATACTCCTAGCTACTATATAGTATATATTTTCTGACATATTTAATTAGTTGTGCCAGCATATCTTACCAGATTTATACTCACACACGTGAATAATTTCACCACCAAACTCATGAAACCCAAAGAATTTAGACACAACTTCTCAGCATTCTCACCGGTAGCCACCACAATCCTATTTGCTTCAGTTTTCTCTAAATTTTATGAGCCTTATTAGTGCTGATTTTAAATCTCGATTCGAAGCTCTATATCGATTTCTATTACGGTTGCATTAAGTCTCTGTCTCGATGATCAGAATTAGGGGTATTGTTAGAAACAAAACAGAAAATATCATCCACTAAACTAATCCCTTCCTCTTCTCCATTGTCGCTGATATCATCCACTAGTCTCTTGAAAGTAAGTTCAGATTACAAACAAAACAGAAAATATCATCTAATTTAAACATCAAAATTCATGCTTCTTTATAATCTTCCTCTATGTTACAGACTTTGGGGTTTTTTTTGTTGCTTGGGAGAGGGTTTGTCTCATTAGTAGTGTATATATTTTTTGTATCTCTATCAAACATGTATCAGTAGTAAAAAAAAAAAGAATAGACATGGTGGTAAGAAAACAAAATTACATTATGTGTGGTTTGTTGCTTTAAAAGGAATGTATATATATATAGAAGAATACATGAGTTATATTATATATATGCTTCTTATGTTGTTGCATGAAGTTGGGGTTCCCTTGTAATTTGAAATTGCTGTGATATGCATCTCCTGTGACAGGCACCTGGTGCTCTTGGGTTCTTTTTCTGGCTACCAGTTTCATCTTTCCTGATTTTTCCAATATCCTCTGCAACTTTGGCTGCATCTTCAGATGCACCTGATAAGCCTCTTCTTGCTCTACGCTGTCTTAATCCTCCTCTTGTGTCTGTGCTATGCAGGACTCACTGCTGCTCGCATATTAGATTGAAGACAGGGCTGATAACACTTCAGTTCAGTCACGGTAATATACTCTAACTTGTCTTCTTCTCTTCTGTTTAGTCACGGTAATTTTGCAAGCTAACTGGCGAACAGTTAAGTAATTGATAAGTAGATAAAATTGCTAAAAACCTTAATGCTTATTCTTACCATGACGCCATAGAATTCTTTTATAGAAAATAATGAATCAAGCTTGTGAGTAATATTTCTTTTGATTGTATTAATAATAATTCAGATGTTTGATCCATGAACTGCATTTTTCTTCATCTTCTTCTTTCTTCCTCTCTTTCTTTCTTCCATTCCTTTGCTCAAATTCTTGGCCACAAGTTCCCGCTGATTAAACCCTCCTCTGTTGCTAAGCTTTTCCCGAATCTTTACCCAATTCAGCTGCTACCGTTTCTCTCATATTTTCAAAATATGGATATTGTTATAATACTTAATTAAGTAGTACTCATATCTTATCTGTACTTTGCTACTGATGCAATTAAGACTATTATAAGTTTGCTTGGGATTCGGGATAAGGGTCTAAGTGTTTTTGTTAGCATGAGTAGTCTGTTTAGTCCAAAATTTACTTCACTTCTAATTTATGCGGAAGTTCACAAGGATTTGCGAATAAATTTGATTCTGAATTTTTAAGATTCCTCGGCCTCAGTTGTGTGTTGTTTCTTGACAGAGAAAGCGTACTCTACCTGCTTCAACAGATTTTTATATAGAAAATATATACCATTTTACACCGTCTATTTTTGCTACTGTTAGAGTTTCATCTTTTGGGCAAAACGTCTGCACATGATTTATACTCTTGCAGTCGGGCCGTCATTGCGCTATGGGCTCCACCTCCAGCTTCTGGTTCTCATCAGGTCGGGCCGTCATGGGGTCCATCTTCAGCTGCACCTAGTTCTCATCAGACCAGTTCATCATGGGGTCCACCCTCAGCATTTGGGTCTCAGAGTGGGATACCGGCTCCGGGATGGTGGTCAGGTCCGCCTCAGGGATGGTGGGGTGCACCACAGACTGTACCACATATGCCCCACCATCTACTTCACATGCTCAGGTTCCACCAGTAGGGAACCTGCAGAAATCTAGGGATGAAGATAATGATACGCCTGATAGTTCAGACTAACTGATTTGGTGTACTTATGATTATTGTAACTTCTAGGCTTTATCGGTATGGTTTTATGATTGTTGTATTTACGATGTAGAATATTAGTTTTTGGATTTATAAAATGAGTTAGATATATATATGTATTATGATTTAATTCTAAATGTGTGCATTATAATATATATAGTTTCGTGCCTATGAATATTTTTACATTTTTATGTATAATAATTTTAATTCTGAAATATTGGAAATATATGATAATAGTTTTAATATAGCTTTATAATTTAAATTTTTAAAAATGAAAAATAAATCATAATTGAAATACCCCAAACTTAAATATGGTGATTAGAATATTTTAATATGGTATTTAAAGGCCTAATAGTGCCTAAGTAATTTTTGGTAAAGAAAATAAATCCAAAAGAAATGAGAAAAACGCTTAGAAAGCGGAAAACGCTAAAATAAGCGTTAAATAACCATAGGAAGTACGAGACCTCGGTTATAGTATCGTAAGGATTCCTAAGGCTTATTCATGCCTAATTAGTATACGGGAGCGATTCCCGAAGGAAACGGATCCAAGAAATGTATTAAAACGCTAAAAGAGCTTTAGCGCACATTTTTCGAGGAAACCCGAAAACGTGGTTTTAAGTGGTCAAACGAACCCGTAAAAATTGTAAATCATTAAATAATAATTATTAAGCCTTATGGAAGCTTAATAACCAATAAAAATAAAGAAACGAGAAAATTCCGGAAAACAGACCCGGTTAGTGAATGGTAAAACCGGGTAAATTAACGAGCGTTTCTGTAAAAGACGAAAAAACTGCTCCAGCTTAACAGTATAGTGGGGCCAGTTTTATAGGGTACTAATACCCTCTCACACACTCAATTAAATATTATCCCCCACACACACTAGAAGACAAGGGAACTAAAGCAAAAAGTAATAAATATTTACCTTTTCCCTCTCTCTCTCCCATTCTTCTCTTTTCCTGCGTGAGAACCCCCTCCCTCCTGATTCCTCTCTTCTCTTTCCTCTGGTTGGGGAAGATTTTGAAGAGCTCAAATGGCTCCCATGGCTTCTCCACTTATACTCCATGTTCTAGCTTCATTAAAGCCCCAAATCGAAAATAAATTGCATATTCTTCTTCCCCTCATCAAGCTCTACATTTCTATCTTTTCAAAATTCCAAATGGAGGAGTTTGGCCTCCATGGGTTTTGGGCATTTGAAGAGTAAACCACATATTCTTGAAGCTTGGAGTCTCCTCTTCCACTTAAGGTAAAAAGATTCAAGAGAAAAACTCATTTTCTCCATTTCCATGCCTTGGCCGATTTTGGCTTCTTTTAATGCCTTGTTCTCTTCTTTGTTTGAGCTTGGTTCAACTCCAATGGTGGAGGAACCCTCCTTTGTATTCAAGGCTTAAAAACCTCTCTTGAAGCTCCAAGGTAAAACCCTAACTAATGGCATTAAAGCCTTTCATTGAATTAAAGCTATCCAATGGGTTAAGGAGTTTAATTGTATTTATTTGTGTGTTTTGAATGTTGGCTTGGGGTTGGGTAACCCCATTGACCAACTTGACCGAGAATGAAGAAGGGGAGAGGAGGAGGACTCAAAGGAAGAAGTGTGATCTTAAGGTAAGAAAAACCTCTCTCAAGGCTTAATCTAATGCATTAGTGTAGTGGGAATGGGTAAACAAATAAAAGAACTTAAACCATTGTATTAGTATTGTAATTGTGGATGTTTGAGTACTAGTGAGTAAGTGTGTGAATTTGTAGGCCTTAGAGCCAAACGAATGGTGTGTGTATATTAGTAATGCTATTTGAGGAGTAATGATGTATTGGTATTGTAATTGAGGAAGCATTGGTGTATTAGAATTTTGTATGTGTGCTGGTAGGACCTGATAAGTGCGAAATATATAGACTTTCAAGGGTTTAACTACCTTATAATTTGTAGTATTTTAAGTAATATTTCTCACTTATCTTACAATTTTCCTAGATTTATGTTTTGATATGAATTAATATATTTTATGTGTTAAATGTAGGAAAAAGCTATATAAATGGATAGATAATCTCATGAGCTTTACAACGCAACAAACGGCAAGTCAAACGGACTTATAACGAAGAATCTAGAGCCGATTCAAGATTGGACTACATTCGTATATATATATACATATATAATATACTTGTTTACAATCGTGTTAACAGGCGTGGCATGTGAGATTACCGCCTGATAAGTCGCGGACAACAAATGTGTGACCGCGAGGCGGACACATGTGAGACGACCGCCTGATAAGTCGCGGACAACAAATGTGTGACCGCGAGGCGGACACATGTGAGACTACCGCCTAATAAGTCGCGGACAACAAATGTGTGACCGCGAGGCGGACACATGTGAGACTACCGCCCCACACAGGCGGACATTTATAATCTGCGCGACTGTCTTCTCCAATTCTTCCGATTCTTCCGAGTCTTCCGACGTTATCTATCTACTCCCTTCACCATATCAGGCGCCTACCGTAAAATCCTCACGCGGCTGTCTGCAATTAATGCCCACTCAGTCTGCAATCAATGCCCACTCAATCAATCTCCTTCCAGATCTGCCTCGAACGTTCTTCTTCCTCTCCTCTATATAAAGACTGCTACTGCATCAGAAAAACCTGCGCACAATTGCCCCAAGCTTACTCTCTGCAATACTCACGTTCTCTCCCAAAATCACACTGCTTCCACAGAAAACTCCACTCCAGCGCCAGCGAATGCAGCTCTTCCTTTTCTTCAACTGTAATTTATTTTAATGGCTGTCGTATTTACGACGTCTGTTTTCATAATTATGTCTAAGTAAAAACCTTAGCTCCCGGGTTGAAAAGTAAGCTTATTTTACTAAACTGTGTTACGTAGACTTTCTAATAAAATCTGTTCAAGCAATATTTTGATTCTCCTCCTTATTACGCTTTAATATTCAGGCCATTTATTAAAGTGATATTTGTAGTTTCTTGTCAAAATGCAGTGCTGAGGCAAGATTCTAGACAAGAGAAGTCAAAACAGGTCAACGACTAGAAGTGAGTTTTCACCTATAGGTTAACCAGTCCCAATGGAATTGTTAATAATGCGATTAATTTATTAATAACTTGAACAAGGAATTGCGCTTGTTATTTAAATTAATCAGGGTTTATTAGACAGGGAACGGTCAATAAACTAATTAAAATTCTTGAGTTTATTGCTAAAGTGGGAAAGTCTACAATAATATAATTGAGTAAAATAGGTGAGCAAAATAACCCGGGATGCTTCTTTAAAAACAGAAGAGTTTTATAACTGCTTTTATTAATCTTTTAATTAATTGTTCTTTTCTACTGTTTTATTTACATTAAGTTCTAAACCACAATTTCTCTCAAAAAATGATAAGTTTCTGTTCAGTAGTCTAATTAGAATTCTCGATTAAAATTCACTATCAGTTAAACCACAGCAAGGTCCCCAAGAGTTCGACACCCCACAAATCCACTATCCCGCAAAACGACTAGGTACACTGCCTAGGTTGAAGAAGTAGTCGCATATTTCTACAACAAGTTTTTGGCGCCGTTGCCGGGGACTCCGGCACGGTTAACTGACAGTTCTTAATTTTATTAAGTTTACTATCGGACTATCGGACTTCGGACATCTAACTACAGACATCGGACTTTGGACTACTAACTTCTAACTTCTTAATATTATTGTCATATATTATTGTTATTTCTTTCCATTGTCCTTAATATTCTGTACAGTATTTATTACCTTAAAATTTCCAGTACAGTATTTATTACCTTAAAATTTCCAGTACAGTATTTATTAACTTAAAATTTCTGTCATTTAATATTATGTCATTTCTTTCCATTGTCTCTAACTACTAACTTATAATTTCCAGTATACTAACTACTAACTTCAATTTCCAGTATACTAACTCCTAACACTAACACTATATTTATTCCATATATGCGTCGTACTCGATCTGCAGGCAGTCCTCAAAACGAATTTGAGCCTGAGATTGAAAGATTTCTCCACAGAGAAAGACGACAACAACGTGTAGAGATGGCAGCTCGACAAACTCTTTGCCAATACCAGCAACCATCAGTTGAAGGGAGGCCTTCTGCTATTGTCCTCCCTCAGGTCACTCAGGCTGAACTAGACGCCTGGCAGTTCAAAACCAGTTTCATTACCACACTCTACCACCAGGGCCAATACAGCGGGCTAGATTCAGACGATGCTCCACACCATATATCTGCGTTTCTTGATTTTTGTAACACTTTCAACAAAACAGGAAATCTGAACGAACGCATCCGTCTGCAATTGTTTCCCTATTCATTGAAAGATGGCGCCTCCAGGTGGCTGAGAAGCTTACAACCCAGCAGTATCCACAGTTGGGCTGAGTTAGCAAACAAATTTCTGGCGAAATACTACCCCCCATCCAAAACAAGGGAGAAAATTGCTGAAATCACAAACTTTGGTCAAGAACCTGGTGAATCTCTCTATGATTCGTGGGATCGATTCAAAGAATTACAGATACTATGCCCACATCACGGTATGAGTAGCCAAGAGCTTGTTTTATCATTCTTTAGAGGCTTGAATGATTCTAACAAATTGTTACTAAGTTCCTCATCTGGAGGAAATTTCATGAAAATGACCGGAGAAGAAGCAGTTGATCTACTAGACCAGATGACCGCCAGCACCAGACAATGGTGTAAAAACAAGGGGAGAGGTGAAGTAAAAAAAGAAACCGGTATCTACAGTATTCCCCCGCAGGATCAAGTGTCTGCTCAACTAGCTGCTCTCACAAAAGTTGTGGAAAAACTAACGCTTAGTCAACCACAACAAAAAGCTGCAAAGGCAGTGGCCACTTCTCCATATCTGACTCCCTGTTGCGAAAACTGTGGAGGAGCTCATGAAACCACTAACTGCGATGGTTCAGGTTGCAACAGAACCCTTGAAGAGGTAAGTTTAATTAACACCAGACCAGGGGTTCCTTATCAAAACTCATACAACCAAAACAATTGGAGGAGCAACCAACAACCATGGAGGAATTATGAGCCCCAGACGAGCAACCAAGGATTCAACCAGACGAGCAACCAAGGATTTAACCAAAACCGACAACCACAGTACAACCGACAACAAGAACAGCCAACCAACTCACAAGGAGATATTGGCGAATTAAAAGGCATGATGAATCAGCTTCTGAAACAAGGTCAGACGATGAATTCAAAATTTTCTGAGATAGAGGCCAAAGTTGCTGATCAGGAAAAAGAATTAAAGACCAACCTTTTTACTTTATCTTTTCTTTAACCACGAATTTGGAAAGACAGATAGGTCAGATTTCCCAACAGTTGGCTCAAAGACCAGCAGGGTCACTCCCAAGCCAGACGGATCCAAATCCCAGGGACATGCAAAATCAATAACCCTAAGGAGCGGGAAAGAGCTGGTATCCACTGCCCCTGAAACTGAGGAGAAATCTGATCAACAAAAATCTGACAAAGAAGACGTAACAATTTCCAAGGAGAAGGAGTCTCCTGAATCCCTTACTAAAACCGTCACAGGTTTCATATGATATTCCAATCCCATTTCCTGACAGATTAAAGAAAAAGAATTTGGACGACCAATTTGGAAAATTTCTTAACATTTTTAAGAAATTAACTATTAATATTCCTTTTTCTGATGCCTTAACAAATGCCATTTATGCAAAATTTATGAAAGATATCTTGTCTAACAGGCGATCTTTACAGGAAAATGACACGGTGAAACTAACCGAAAGAGTTTCTGCAGTACTCTTAAAGAAGCTACCACCAAAGTTGGGAGATCCAGGTCTCCCTATCATTCCTTGCGCAATTGAAGACATAAATTGTGGTAACGGGTTATGCGATTTAGGCGCAAGTATTAACTTAATGCCTTTATCTATATTCAAGAAATTAGGCATAGGTCAATGCTCCTACTCCTGTTCAGCTCCAACTAGCTGATCGTTCCATAATTCACCCCGAAGGAAAAATTGAAGATTTAGTGGTTTCTGTTGGCAAGTTTATTTTCCCTGTTGATTTCATTGTTATAGACATTGAGGAAGATAAAGATGTCCCACTAATCTTAGGTAGACCTTTTATGAGAACTGCGAGAATTTTAATTGATGTTGAAGGAGGAAAAATAATTTTAAGGCTTCATGATGAGCAGGTAGTTTTGACATGACCAGGAACATGAAGTCCTTCTGATACACAAAACTGTTTTTCTATTGACACTATTGACTCTTTAGTACAGGAGACGTTCCTCAGCAGAGACGAAGAAACAATTCTGGAAAGATGTCTTATGGCATCTTGTGAAGCTGAGACGAAAATCCCGATATTGCTTCATGGCTGAAGAGTTAAACAAACATAAGCCATATTTCCAATCCTACCGACCAAAATTCGAGCCAGTAGAACGAAACGCAGACAGACCCAAGCCATCCATCGAAAAAGCACCTACAGTCGAAATGAAACCTCTTCCTCCTCATTTAAAATACGCCTTTCTAAAAAAGCCATCTGATCTACCAGTTATATTTCTTCTAAATTGACAGATGTGCAGGAGGAGGAACTTTTAGGGGTGCTACGCCGTCATAAAACCGCTATCGGTTGGTCAATAGCGGATATCAAAGGAATAAGCCCATCTCTGTGCTCTCATCGAATTTACATGGAAGATGATTTCAGGGCTTTAGCACAACCACAGAGGCGTCTCAACCCGTTCTTAAAGAGGTGGTCAAGAAAGAGGTAATAAAACTACTTGACGCTGGCATTATCTATCCAATTTCAGATAGCAAATGGGTAAGCCCAGTGCAGGTGGTACCCAAGAAGGGCGGAATAACTGTAGTTCCCAACGAGAAAGGTGAGTTGATTCCTCAACGCACCACTACCGGTTGGAGAGTCTGTATAGACTACAGGAAATTGAATACCGCCACACGTAAGGATCACTTTCCCTTACCTTTTATTGACCAAATGCTGGAAAGGTTAGCAGGTCAGGATTTTTATTGTTTTCTAGATGGCTATTCCGGATACTTTCAGATCCCAATTGCTCCAGAAGATCAGGATAAAACTACTTTTACCTGTCCTTATGGAACATACGCTTATAAAAGAATGCCATTTGGATTATGTAATGCACCAGCTACTTTTCAACGGTGCATGATGGCTATTTTCTCTGATTACATTGAAAAATGTATAGAAGTCTTTATGGATGACTTCTCTGTTTTGGTTCGACATTTGATACTTGCCTGGAGAATCTTGATCTTATTTTGGCCAGGTGTGAGGACACAAATCTAGTCCTGAACTGGGAAAAATGTCACTTCATGGTTCGTGAAGGGATCGTGCTAGGACATAATGTGTCTTCAAAAGGTATTGAGGTAGACCGAGCTAAAATTGAGGTAATAGAAAAACTTCCCCCTCCTACTACTGTCAGAGGTATCCGAAGTTTTCTTGGACATGCAGGTTTTTACAGACGATTCATTAAAAACTTTTCCAAGATTTCTAAGCCTCTCTGCACTTTACTGACAAAAGATGCTAAATTTCATTTTTCTGATGAATGTTTAGCAGCTTTTAATTTGTTGAAAGAAAAACTTGTCTCTGCTCCTATTGTTGTATCACCCGACTGGTCACAACCTTTTGAAATTATGTGTGACGCCAGTGATTATGCGGTGGGTGCTGTTTTGTGCCAGAAAATAGATAAGGTTCTGAGAGTAATTTATTATGCAAGCCGCACTTTAAATGATGCTCAGAAAAATTATGCCACCACCGAAAAAGAATTACTGGCAGTCGTCTTCGCTTTGGATAAATTTCGTTCATATTTATTGGGTAGTAAGGTCATTATTCATACTGATCATTCTGCTCTCAAGTATTTATTTGCCAAAGCAGATGCAAAACCAAGGTTGATAAGATGGATACTTCTCTTACAAGAATTCGACATAGAGATAAGGGATAAGAGAGGTATCCAGAATGTTGTGGCTGACCACTTATCAAGAATGGAGGGACCAGAAGACGAGAGACCCATCAATGAATTTTTCCCGGACGAGGCAGTTTTCACAATTCAAACGGCAAGAGACCCTTGGTTTGCCGACATTGCAAATTATCTGGCTACAAAGATCATCCCAGCTGATATGACTTATCAGCAGAGAAAAAGGTTCTTTTCTATTGTCAAACATTATTTATGGGATGATCCATTTCTTTTCAAAATCTGTGCAGATGGTATTATCAGGAGATGTGTCCCAGAGACAGAAATCAGAAACATTCTTCTCCATTGCCATTCTAGAGAAACCGGCGGACATCACGGTGCAACCCGTACAGCTGCAAAGGTACTTGAATCCGGTTTCTATTGGAACACCCTTCACAAGACTGTCATGCTTTGTATCTACTTGTGATCGGTGTCAAAGGCAAGGTAATATTTCTCGCCGTAATGAACTTCCCTTAAACAATATGCTAGAGGTTGAATTATTTGATGTTTGGGGGATTGATTTTATGGGACCCTTCCCAAATTCATTTGGAAATTTTACATCTTAGTAGCAGTCGATTATGTTTCTAAATGGGCGGAAGCCCTTGCTTGCTCTACTAATGATGGTAAAGTTGTGATGAAGTTCATAAAGAAGAACATTTTCAGTCGATTCGGTGTTCCAAGAGCAATAATCAGTGATGGTGGATCTCATTTCTGCAATCGCCATTTGATGCTCTCCTGAAAAAATATGGAGTCCGCCATAAGGTTGCTCTACCATACCA
>CM041776.1:425320288-425357129 GCA_023374045.1 Limonium bicolor
CTATTTCGGCGGTTGTTAGCTAGGAACCGCCGAAATAAACTGAAATTTTCCCGCGGTCCGAATTTTTTGAAAAAAAAAACCCGGGAAAATAGGCTTCCGAAAATTTTATGTCTAAAAAAAGGCACTTATTTGGCGGGTTCCTAGCTAGGAACCGCCGAAATAGGCTGAAATTTTCCCGCGGTCCGAATTTTTTGAAAAAAAAACCCGGGAAAATAGGCTTCCAAAAATTTTAGTTTAAAAAAAGGCACCTATTTCGGCGGTTCCTGGCTAGGAACCGCCGAAATAGGCTGAAATTTTCCCGCCGACCGAATTTTTTCAAAAAAAAAACGGGAAAATAGGCTTCCAAAAATTTTATGTCTAAAAAAAGGCACCTATTTCGGCGGTTCCTAGTTAGGAACCGCCGAAATAGGTGCCCCGAAAATTCTATTTCAAAAAAGGCACCTATTTCGGCGGTTCCTAGCTAGGAACCGCCGAAATAGGTGCCTTTTTTTAGACATAGAATTTTCGGGGCACCTATTTCAACGGTTGTTGTTACAACCGCCGAAATAGGCGTTTTTTGTACTAGTGATTGTTAGGAGTAATTCTAATTTGTATGATAATTATCTGGTTAGGATTATCTGTAATTTAGGGAACCCCCTTCTTGATAGCAATCTAGTTTGGGTGGGGGAGCATGTTCCCTCCAGTATTATTATGGCTTGTAAGCTTGACATGGACCTAGCATGACAAGAGGGCTTTTAACTCTTGGTGCTAGTTGGCGTATTTCTGTTATATTATATGGGTATCTCAATTTTCATAAAAAAAAAACAGAGCCGCAGCGGCTTTGGTAGGCCCGCGATAAATTAATATTTTATATAAAAAGGCGAAAAACTATATCCGGTGTCGATGAGGTTTAGGACATCCATAATAGGGGTTCTTAATACGGTTACATATGTGAAATGTTCTACAATGTTGTGGATTCCATCCATTTTCTCTCTTTAAGGTTCTTAAATAAGAATCCTACTTTTTATGACACATTAGACCCACCTATGTGTATCTCTCTTTCATATTTTATCTCACATCTAAATAGTGATAGTTTATTGGTTATTCATTAAGAGACAGAAGATTAAAATTTTTGTTATTGTAGTGAATAGAGTTTTTTAATTAATAAAATATCATTTTTAGATGACATGACACCTAGGGATGTGTTAAGAAATTTAAAACCATTGTGGATGCCCTAAGTTAAATTTCACAACCCAGGCAGCCACCCGTGGGCCATCCCATATGTTTATTGTGGAACATTTATTTTACTAACCTAAAACCTGAACCCTTTGTTCTTCTCCGCTTCTTTTTCTTGCGTCGACTTTCTTCTTCCCCTCTTCTTATAAGTAACAACTAAAAGCCCATAATATGTACTAGGCCGTCCATATGTTTACAGGCCTTATTCTTATATCTGTCTGCGCATATAAATCCACAACATTGTAACCCTGATGAATACAATACAAAATTATATTTTACTGTTCTATCAAACTCTCCTCATGGTAAACTATCATGATGGTATGAGATGCTTTTTTGATCTAATGATCTTCTTCCCCCTCAGAGCGCTCCTCAGAGTGGTGAGCTCACGCTCGACAGCGCATCCACAACTATACCTGTGACAATACACACAACAACAATTCAATCAGCCATTTCTCATTATGTAGTTTCTTAAATCTTGTCAAGTTAACACAAGATAATATTCGGTTATGGAAAGATATGATTGTCATGTTTCTCAAAGCGAATGATCTGTACAAAATTCTTGCTGGAACTTATCTTTGTCCCTCTGAATTCATTGATAATAAGCCTAATCCTGAGTTTGCAAAATGGATCCTACAAGATCAGCTAATCCTAAGCGTCCTACTTGTCTCTTTATCCCCTCACATTGCTGGACAAGTCCTAGATTTACCTACATCTACTTCTATTTGGAGTGAGTTAAACAATTCTTTTGCCTTACTAAGTTGAGTGATGAGGATATCACAGGTTATTTCAATAGAGAGATGAAGACGACGAGGAAGCACTTAAGGCGACCCTTGAGATGCTCTGACCTACGATCGGTTGAGAAGAGGTATACTAATTGGTTCACGAGGAAGGTAATGTGAGATCGACGTCGAGATCTTGGTCTTATTGAGAAGAAGAGTCTTGTGGATTAGCTTGTTCATGTTACTGAGGAAGATAACGAGGTTCTTGTTGAAGATCAAAGATCATCTCGAGAGGTAATACTTCATTCTTTTGCATATTAGGGGCTGCTAGCTGACAGCTGATACTAGCTGATATTGGCTGATAGCTGATTATAAAAGAATAGGTTGAATTGGTCAACTCAGTCAAACATACTAAACTAGCTGAGTACGAGAGACAATTTGAGTTTAAATAGTTACGAGCTGATAGCTGATATTAGCTGATATTGACTGATGAATGATTCTAAAAGAATGAGCTGAATTGAACAATTTAGTTGATAATGCGTAAACCAGCTTTGACAAAAGAATGGGCCTTAGGTTACTTTCTTCTTTCCTGTGTTCAACGTTTTCCTTTCGTCAGGTTGGGTACTGCTCTGTTCTAGTTTGAACTATGCAATGGATGATGAACTAGTTTACGAAACGGGTTTGAATTGAAATTTCCTAGCTCTGAAACAATTGTTTGGTTGATTTAACAGGGCCGGAATTGACGAGCAAGTGAGGTATGAGCATCTGAATGTGGATGCTGAAGTGGAAGTTAGGAAAAGAGGTCTAGCTACTTCGTTAACGGGTCGTTTGGTAATTGGTATAGAATAAGAATTCCTGGAATTTGAGATGTGCCAATGTTTGGTTAATGGAATTTTAATTATGAGAATTATGAATTCCAAAAAAGATGGAACTCATTGAGAATTTGATTCCCTTTAAAATAGGTAGGAATTGCTATTCCAAGTTTGTTCTCCCGAGAGCCGCGTCCATATTACGTGCTAAATTACAAGTTAATTTTTTTAGACTATTTATTTACATAGTTGTCACCATTTTTATAGGACCTACAATTCTCTCTCCTTCAATTACTTAATTTATTTCAATTCATTTTGTTTTCAATTTTATACTATATACATGTGTTCTTTGTTCACAAACCATATTATGGTTCATTTACATATTAAGAATATCATACTTTAATTAATAAGTAAAAGTTTCCACATTACAAATATACATAAACAACTTATTTTGTTATACGGTTCTCATTTGTTTTTATAACATTACAACTTGTGTACATAATAACTTAGCATTTAGTATTTTTATATGATTCATATAATTTATGATTAATAAACTTAGTTATTCTCTATTCTAAGTTTTATTTCAAGAATTATATTTTCTAACCAATCAAAAGAATACGAGAGGAATATGGTTATATTGTATTTTATAATCTGGGTAGATTCCAGGAATATAATTTTCAACCAAACAAAAACATAACTAATTCCAAGAATTTTGATATTAACAACCAAACAAGGAAATGTTTAATTCCAAAAATTGTATTCTAAGAACTAAATTCTTGAAATTTACATTCCAATAACCAAACAACCCCTAACTTCTCAAAAGAAATGGTGGAAATGAGGGAGAAGAAAGTGATCGGAAGAAGAACAGGGGAAGTAGAAAGACGATCAAATTTTGGCTTAGTAAATATAAGGGAAAATTCACGATATACCCCTGTTTTCTTTCGTAATTCACAATATACCCCTGTGATTTTCGTAATTCAACTTTAAACATGCTTAAATGTTGTCCAAAATTGATGAAACTTTACATGGACGATGCTAAAGTGTTATATTTTGGTCCAGTATCAAATTTGAAGCTTTTTAAGCTCACATGTGACCTGTGGGACCCAATGAATATGTGACTGTTCATTGGGTCCCACAGGTCACATGTGAGCTTAAAAAACTTCAAATTTAATATTGGACCAAAATATAACACTTTAGCATCGTCCATGTAAAGTTTCATCAATTTTTGACAACATTTAAACATGTTTAAAGTTAAATTACTAAAATCACAGGGGTATATTGTGAATTACGAAAGAAAACAGGGGTATCTCATGAATTTTCCCTAAATATAAATGTCATGTCAGCATAGTTGGGGAAAAAGTAATAACCAACCAAGAAAGAAAAAATAATAATTTATCAATGATTTTTTATATATTACTAGTGAACTGTATAACATATTAAATAATAAAGTAATTAATAGTATAAGTATTTTAAAATTACTATAAAAAGTTGTTTAGATTAAAAATGTCTATATAAATGAATAAATAATTTTATTTTAAAATTTGTATCACTTAATTAAAAAGTTTGAATTTAGATATAATAATTAAAATTATAGTACCTTTAAAGTAACTTTTATTAGACATAATAATTGATTTAGATATAATATTTTAAAATATAATGAGTATTATTTAAATTAATATATAGTTTTTATAATTTATTATAAATTAATTATTGGGAAAATTCACGAGATACCCCTGTTTTCTTTCGAAAATCACAAATACCTCTGTGATTTAGTAATCAACTTTAACATGCTAAATGTTATCCAAAAATTGATGAAACTTTAATGGACTCTAAATGGTTTATTTTGATCCAATATCAAATTTGAAGCTTTTTAAGCTCACTGTGACCTGTGGACCCAATGAAATATGTGACTATTCATTGGGTCCACAGGTCATCTGAGCTTAAAAAACTTCAAATTTGATATTGACCAAAATATAACACTTTAGCATCGTCCATGTAAAGTTTATCAATTTTGGACAACATTAAACATGTTTAAAGTTGAATTACTAAAATCGCAGAGGTATATTTGAATTACGAAAGAAAACAGGGGTACTGCTAATTTTCCCTTAATTATTTTTTATATATGGTCTGAGGCTCATGACTTAGACGATTCTACTGATCACCTGTAACGTTTTGTGTTCATGTACTTTTGCACCGAGAGTATGGTGACGTTCTAGATAGATTAAATAGGTAGATTATCTGAAGAAGCTGCCTAGTGTAGCGTTTTGATGTTTTGGGTTTCAAATAAATCAGATATCATACATCAATAAGATAATCTGCCGCAGTTAAGATTGAGAACGGGCCTAAATATGCACGGGTTGATCAAATCTGTAAGATAGATTGTTTTTTCGATCACCCACACTGAGCGGCGGAGTGTGAAGACGACCCCTATTTTTTTAGCAAAAAGAAACTGGTCTCCATTTTTTTTCATCCAGCAGGACCAACACCGCTTTTATTTAAATTATGGATTTTTTTCATTGCTTGTTTGATTGTGATGTGGAATCGATGTTTCAAATTGTGAGACGTTATTTAAAAAAAATAAGAAACATATTGAGATTATTTATCTAATTAAGTTGTAGTTTAACAATTAGTTGTTTTTAATTTTCTATAAGGGATTTTTTTCTTCATATCTATAAACTACTGAAAATTGGTTTAAACAATGTTAACAATTATACCAAAGCAATACATATTTTTATAAACTGGTGAGTTAAATAGAAAATAACTCATTGTACACTGAGATAAGTAAGTTTTAAAATCTTACAATTATTACAAATGATGGCAATTGTATAAAAAAGTAGAGTGAGAGAATAATCGAAGTTTTAAAATACTATAATAAATTCTTAAAATATAAACTTAATCTATAAAAATAGTTAAATTACAAAACCAATAAGATATTACAGCTAATCCTAGAACTTTAGAGATTGAAGTCTAATGAATTGTAGTATACTAAATCAATTCATTTTCAGGCGTAAAGTCAAACTTTAAGTTGTTTTATAAATGACAAACAATATCTAATAATTGAACTCTAAAAATAATTAAACCTCCAAGACCTGAAACTTGGGCACTTATAACCCTTGACCTTCTAAGGTAATTTAGATTATCACTACAACAATGTGTAACAGTGGAGGCACTTGTATCAGATTAATGGAGGCAACATATAACTTGCCTCCAAAAATATAGCAAACGAGACAAAAATAGTGTTGAGTATGTTTAGCTTATGAATGGAGGCGAGCCAGAAAGTAGCCCCTGTTTCATTCTCAAGAATGCTTATGGGGCACATATTCCGTGTCACCTTGGTTGTGTTTGAACATATTCGGAGGCAAGTATATACTCGCTAACTAGCCTGTCTTGATAGATTTACGGAGGCAAAGTTCTGCGGCGCCTGTTTGTCGCCTCCAATGACTTACTTACAGAGGCGCATTACTTTGTCGCCTCATTTTATTTCACTTAAAATATAACTCACAAACGCAGATGTGGAAACACGCCCTAGCTTTCTTCCTCATTCTCCCCGACATGCCGATCCTTCCATCATCATCGTTTGATCCTTCCACACCATTAAATTCGAATCTTCTGCCTGTTGCTCCTTCTCCCTGTTAACTGAAACATAAGCTCTGTTCCTTCTTCTGCCTATTGTTCAAATTCTCTCACTGCTCTAGTAGTTTTACCCTAATTCTTTTCGGTTGAATGTCATACCTGTGTGGACCTCATTTCACTCTTTATTTTTGTTAACCTGGTTGTATTTAAGATCTCTTGGCTTTCCCTTGATTAATCTGCAATTTGGTAAGTTGTCAATTTGGGAATTACTGGTGAACCTCGCATTAGTGTAAGGTAACTTCTCCCAACTCGTCAATTGTTATGTGCATATTATGGTCTTCTATGCATATATTTGTACATTTCCCCCGCCTCTATTTTCCAATTTTATACACTGCGTGCAATCAACTAAAAAGAATCCAACATCCATTGATTAATGTTAATGATTCCAATTGACGACTTGTCATAGTTATTTTTCAGGGTGTTTGTTTAGTTGTAATAATAAGCGATTAATTGATAGTTCTGACTTCCAAATGCTCGTTGATGATTTATAAATCTATTGCTAAGCTGATGTCTTAGGAGTGGACATTATTGACTTGTACTGTATAGTCAATACATAGTTGCTCATGATGAGTTGGGCGAGACTTATAATTTAATTGATGAATTGCTCCACTAAATGAGCTACCAGTTAATTCATATATTGTTCAGTATGCTGTGAAACCAGCAACAATAAAAACCTGAAAACAGACACTTAATTTTTTTTAAGGTAAAATACACAAAGGATGTTACTCAACTAATCTTTATCTGTTAGTCATGGGAAGCCCTACTGACGCTCATCGGTTAACTTAGTTTCTTGAACAGTTGAAGGAGAATGCACAGCTTGGGTTCAGCCGTTCATGTTGTAAAGGAATGTCCTTTCATGTTGTAAATGAATGTCCGTCAATTTGATAAGGTGGAATCAAAGATTTTGTTTTATATTAAACGATCAATAAATCAAGTAAGCAGATATAATATCAATTCTTTAATTAAGATAAATAAAACATGGACAAGATCTAATTTGCATATTTTATGTAAGTGACTTGTAATCCCTGCTCTTACGTCACTACTAGAAAAAAGCGATTTACCTACGGCAAATTCCGTAGGTCCGTAGGTAAATGAATTACCGAGGAATACGACACGAAATACCGACAAAATGTGCCCAAAAAATCTGTCGGTATTTTATTGGTCGGTAACAATATTACCGACGGAAAATTCATTCCGTCGGTAAACTACCTACGGATTACCTACGGATATCTCAGTGCTGATTACCAACGGCTTACCTACGGAATATTCCGAAGGTAAATTACCTACGGAAATTCCGTCGGTAATCCGATGCCACGTCAGCTTCCCCCGCACATTCACATTTCCGTGGGTATTCCGTAGGTAAAGTTTTACCTACGGATTATTTCCGAAGGTATTTATTTACCTACGGATTACCTACGGAATGTTGTACCAACCTGTTTTATTCGTCATTTCGTAGGTAATCCGAAGGTAAAATTTTACCTACGGAATGACGAATAAAACAGGTTGGTACCACATTCCGTAGGTAATCCGTAGATAATTTTTAGATCATATTTAATTTATATTATGATTTATTTTTCATTTTTAAAATTTTAAATTATAAAGCTATATTAAAACTATTATCATATATTTCCAATATTTCAGAATTAAAATTATTATACATAAAAATGTAAAAATATTCAATAGGCACGAAACTATATATATTATAATGCACAACATTTAGAATTAAATCATAATACATATATATATATATATCTAACTCATTTTATAAATCCAAAAACTAATATTCTACATCGTAAATACAACAATCATAAAACCATACCGATAAAGCCTAGAAGTTACAATAATCATAAGTACACCAAATCAGTTAGTCTGAACTATCAGGCGTATCATTATCTTCATCCCTAGATTTCTGCAGGTTCCCTACTGGTGGAACCTGAGCATGTGAAGTAGATGGTGGGGCATGGGGTACAGTCTGTGGTGCACCCCACCATCCCTGAGGCGGACCTGACCACCATCCCGGAGCCGGTATCCCACTCTGAGACCCAAATGCTGAGGGTGGACCCCATGATGAACTGGTCTGATGAGAACTAGGTGCAGCTGAAGATGGACCCCATGACGGCCCGACCTGATGAGAACCAGAAGCTGGAGGTGGAGCCCATGGCGCAATGACGGCCCGACTGCAAGAGTATAAATCATGTGCAGACGTTTTGCCCAAAAGATGAAACTCTAACAGTAGCAAAAATAGACGGGGTAAAATGGTATATATTTTCTATATAAAAATCTGTTGAAGCAGGTAGAGTACGCTTTCTCAGTCAAGAAACAACACACAACTGAGGCCAAGGAATCTTAAAAATTCAGAATCAAATTTATTCGCAAATCCTTGTGAACTTCTGCATAAATTAGAAGTGAAGTAAATTTTGGACTAAACAGACTACTCATGCTAACAAAAACACTTAGACCCTTATCCCGAATCCCAAGCAAACTTATAATCGTCTTAATTGCATCAGCAGCAAAGTACAGATAAGATATGAGTACTACTTAATTAAGTATTATAACAATATCCATATTTTGAAAATATGAGAGAAACGGTAGCAACTGAATTGGGTAAAGATTCGGGCAAAACTTAGCAACAGAGGGGTTTAATCAGCGGGAACTTGTGGCCACGAATTTGAGCAAAGGAATGGAAGAAAGAAAGAGAGGAAGAAAGAAGAAGATGAAGAAAAATGCAGTTCATGGATCAAACATCTGAATTTTATTATTAATACAATCAAAAGAAATATTACTCACAAGCATGATTCATTGTTTGCTATAAAAGAATTCTATGGCGTCATGGTAAGAATAAGCATTAAGGTTTTTAGCAATTTTATCTACTTAACTGTTCGCCAGTTAGCTTGCAAAATTACCGTGACTAAACTGAAGAGAAGAAGACAAGTTAGAGTATATTATCGTGACTGAACTGAAGTGTTATCAGCCCTGTCTTCAATCTAATATGCGAGCAGCAGTGAGTCCTGCATAGCACAGACACAAGAGGAGGATTAAGACAGCGTAGAGCAAGAAGAGGCTTATCAGGTGCATCTGAAGATGCAGCCAAAGTTGCAGAGGATATTGGAAAAATCAGGAAAGATGAAACTGGTAGCCAGAAAAAGAACCCAAGAGCACCAGGTGCCTGTCACAGGAGATGCATATCACAGCAATTTCAAATTACAAGGGAACCCCAACTTCATGCAACAACATAAGAAACATATATATATAACTAATGTATTCTTCTATTATATATATATATATATATATACATTCCTTTTAAAGCAACAAAACCACACAGAATGTAATTTTGTTTTCTTACCACCATGTCTATTCTTTTTTTTTTTTACTACTGATACATGTTTGATAGAGATACAAAAAATATATACACTACTAATGAGACAAACCCTCTCCCAAGCAACAAAAAAAAAACCCAAAGTCTGTAACATAGAGGAAGATTATAAAGAAGCATGAATTTTGATGTTTAAATTAGATGATATTTTCTGTTTTGTTTGTAATCTGAACTTACTTTCAAGAGACTAGTGGATGATATCAGCGACAATGGAGAAGAGGAAGGGATTAGTTTAGTGGATGATATTTTCTGTTTTGTTTCTAACAATAACCCTAATTTTGATCATCGAGACAGAGACTTAATGCAACAGTAATAGAAAATCGACATAGAGCTTCGAATCGAGAGTTAAAATCAGCACTAATAAGGCTCACAAAATTTAGAGAAAAACTGAAGCAAGTAGGATTGTGGTGGCTACCGGTGAGAATGCTGAGAAAGTTGTGTCTAAATTCTTTGGGTTTCATGAGTTTGGTGGTGAAATTATTCACGTGTGTGAGTATAAATCTGGTAAGAAATATGCTGGCACAACTAATTAAATATGACAGAGAATATATACTATATAGTAGCTAGGAGTATATTTATACTAATTCATCTACATATGAAGTGTAGACCACCAATTTAAAGATAGCATAAGAAGATTTTTCTGTCAGTTAGATGGATCTGCCAGTAGTAAATCCGTTTTAGAACGACCAGTAGCTTCAGATATAAGGACCATTCTCGAAAAACATAGAGCTGTAAGAAGAAATATAGAATGCAAACCTCCTTTCCGAGTTCTTCTCGCCTTTAGATCAGCAACACCTTCTTTTCTTCAAACTAGCAAGATAAAGTAAAACAACTGAAGTTAGAGACTCAAAAGAGTGTGCATGCTACAACTACAATACATCCAAAGATTACCACTCACCTAATTCTGAAAATCACCCGACTCTGATGAGATAACCTTTGTTTATTACACTTCAGATAAGATAGCCTTTTGTTTCTGGCCATTCGCATTCAGTATATATGTTCAGTTCAGCAATGAATGTGTTGCTTTTGTTTCTGAAAATGAATTTTTGTGTTTTGATTGGTTCATATGTCCTTATAGTTCTTCAACTATAAATAACTAGAATACTCAGTGTATGTCTAGAGTTGTGAACAGTATGATTACAAAACCTGAAAGTGCCAAGTTCTGTATATTGGGATGAGCAATTTCAAATTAATTAAGTAGGGAAGATGTATGTATGCATTGCTTTGTTAACCGTTTTTATGTCATGTGCCACTCGGACGCGAAAAGATGGAGATGGGAGATAGGTAACAGGAGAGGAAAAGGAGTGGGTCAATCATATATTAGTAGTACTTCTCAGCTCTCATGAACTTCAAAACACTAGTTACTTCCAAGATCCCATGAGCTTCAAAACATAAGGGATAGGGAGACTGAGAGTAATGGCAAGTGCTACCAAACACTAATTACTTCCAAGCTCCCATGAGCTTCAAAACAGAAGGTGATTAGTAGTACTTCTCAGCTTAGTCTATCAATATCAATGTGAAATTGTTCAAGGCAAGGGCAACGCACCTAGAAACGTTTACTATTCTTTCAACCATATCACAGGCATATTAGTATGTGCAAGGAACACGAACACGTATAATCAATAAAACAAGCACGATCTGAATATTCAACCCAAAAAACTATACCATAAGTTTCAAACAAAACAAACATCAAACATAGTCCCTTGGTGAGACATCAAATGAAACAAAACACTTACAAATATTGAAGCTCGAAAGCCACAGAACTACAACTTCAATCATAAATTTCCTAAGTTGCATCAAGCGATAACCTAAAGCTAGAGAACTACAACTTAAATCATAAATTTCCATCATCCAGTAATCTCGGTTATCTATTCACTGCCATAACTGGACATACACGGACACGCTCATCATCAATTAACCATCATGGTCAACCTAGTCCAGCTAGTTCACGGATCATCAATTAACCATCGTAGTGAATGAAAGTGTGTATAAAACAAAATTCTTTCAAATCACGAACTAAAGAACAGTTGAGTAACTTTAATACTTCATTCGACTCTATGTCAGGCATTGCTCAAAGATGTCACAAGCATGTTTTGAATTGGGGTTAAGATAAAAGAACCATGAACCCTAATTATCCAACTACTGACAAAACAGAACCCTAATTATCGGTTTTGAAAAATTAAATGTGTAGTTTTCAGTGAATAAGATAAGTTCTGAGTATATTACCATTTTTAGCTCCCCCGATTTGAGCCCCTCTTCACGTTGGTGTACGAACTAGAGATGAAACAACAGTCTGAGCTCTTCAATGGATGCCCAGCGCTTTGAGATCGACGGAGCGATTGAATGCAGCAGAAGCGCGACAGAGAAATTCACTGGATTGCGCGAGATAACGATGAGTTATTCGAGAGGAAGTTCTGTAAGATAGAATAGAGGAAAAGCAGACGCGTAGGTAGAAAAAGTCGATGCGCTGCGCTTCTGTTTAAGCAAGCTTACCGACGGACGCATTCCGACGGTATCTATGTCAATAAACTCAAGTATCATTTACCGACGGACAACAACCGTAGGTAATTTTCAAGTACCATTTACCGACGGAACGGTCTGTAGGTACTTATGTATTTTTAAAACGTCAGCGTTTAAGCTTACTAAATACCGACAAAATTGTTCCGTCGGTAATCTTATCAACTAAACGACGCGTTTATATTCATACGATCACCCAGAGCCCGCCTGTCGGTATTCCGTCGGTACCCTTTTTTCCAGAGCCCGCCTATTTACCTACGGAAAATATCCGTAGGTAATTTGATGGCATAATACGCGCCATTACCAGCCACTCTTCCAGCACTTTTCCCTTCAAATTTACCTACGGAATATTCCGTAGGTAAATGTGTTGTTGGAATTCCGTCGGTATTCCGTAGGTAATAACTTAACCAAGGGTTGTCATTATAAACCGTAGGTATTCCGTCGGTAATTACCTACGGTATACATTTGGTGTTTATATATTGAACATGAAAATAAGCATCTGATCTTTCATTGATATTGCCTCTTGTTTATGAGATTCATTGATCTGTCATGGTTCATATCAAATTGTATTTGATTCAGTTCATCCTGCTTATACTTTTGTTTTGTAAGCTTTCACTAGTATAAACTTCATGGTTCATGTCAAATCGTACTTGATACTACGAAGAAGCTAAAATTTAATTTGTATTTGATTCAGTATGATGTAAATTGTACTTGATATTGTGTGAATTCTCTATCAAACTATCTTATTTTAGTGGATTACTATCTTCTTGAATTAGAAGATGCGGCTAGGATTGCTTATAAAATCATGTTAGTAAAATCATGGTTCTCTGATCCCGTAATTTAATTACCCGGACTTAAAAATGGTGATTAAATTATTCTAATATGATTTTTAGATGCCTAATGGTGCCTAGAGAGTGTTGGTAAAGAGAATAAAACCAAAAGAAAAGAAAAAATGCGTAAAACGTGAAAAATGCAAAAACACGCATTAAATGAGTATAGGAGGTATATGACCTCGACTAGGGTCCGAGATGGATTCCTAAGGCTTAATTACGCCTAATTAGTATGTGGGAATAATTCCTGAAGAAAACGGATCCAAATAATGGGTTAAAACACTAATTAAGCTTTAAAGCACGTTTTTCGAGAAAACCCGAAAACGTGACTTTAAGTGGTCAAACAGACCCGTAAAAATTATAGTTGACTATATAACTATAATTAAGTATTAATGGAAGCTTAAGAACCATTAAAAATAAAGAATCGAGAAAAATCCAAAAAACGGACCCGGATAGTGAATAGTGCCAAAGCGGGTAAATTATCGAGCGCTTTCTGTAAAAGACGAAAAACGCTCCAGCTTATATGCATATGTGGGGGCCGGTTTTTAACATGTTAATCAGTCACACACAATTAAATAACTAGCTCATTAAGTCACAACAAGACAAAGAAAATAAAGTAGAGGGGTAAATAGTATAAGATGACTTTTGTACCCTCTCTCTCTTCTATTCTAATTCACTCACGGTTTTCCTCCTCCCCACCAGAGCTCTCTTCTTCTTCTTTCTGGTTGCCAATGGCGATTTCTAAACCCCTCTCAGCTCCTCTTCTTCTTCTTCAATTTTGAAAGTCCAAATGAGATCCAAACTCCACAAAAATTGTACCGTTGAATTCCTCTCAACTTAGGGATCATTTCCCACCTCTTAAAAATCGGAAATCTCACAGCTCACCTCCATGGCTAAAGCTTCATTTGAAGGTTAAAGCTACCCATTTTGACCAAGAACCACTCCTTGGTTGTTTAAGGTAAGAAATAAGCTCAAAAATCTTCATTCTCTAGCCTTCCCTTTGATTTTCGAATTTCTAGATTTTGAGCCTTTTGCTCTCCATGTCTAAGCCGGTTTTTAAAGCCTTAAAGGAGCAAAAATCTTGCTAGCTTGTTGCCTAAACTCCTTCTACAAGTGGCAAGGTAAAACACCTCCATAAAGCTTAAGAATTCTCTTCAAATTCTAGGTTAATTTGAGAGTATGATATTGAGTAGTGTTGTTGTCCTTGGGCTGGCTAGTTTGGGCAATTAAACCTCCTACTGGACCAGTTGTGAAACAAGGACAAGAGGAAAAGGGGAAGAACAAGAAAGGAAGGATGAGAAACAAGGAAAAACACTAAGGTAATGAGTTACCAATGAGCAGATTTTTTATGTTGCCTTGTAGTAATTAATCTATCTTGTTTAAGAGTTGAGTATGTTGTTGGGATTGGGATTACGAAATGATATTAATTTTAGTGTTGTTGAGTGTGATGAAAGGCCTTGAGGCCAAGTGAATTGGGTTGCTAATGAGTGGTGAAATAAGTGTTGGAGTTATGTGTTGCAATGCGTAAATTAAACAGGGATGTTGAACAGATTTTGAATGAGCAAAAACATGTGGAGAGAATGCTTAGAAATGCAGAGGAGTGCTGTCAAAATTTGCCTAGAAACTAATGGTAATTGTGAGAGAATCACCTAGGAGTAACTAGGTACATTGAGGTGAAATTGAGGGGTTAAACACTTGGAGATTTGATGAGGAAGAAAGTTGCATTGGGGTAGAGCTAGAAATGGAAATAATGCAAGCTTGAAGTGCTGAAAATGACATTATTTGAATGGCAAGGAAGGGAGCTCAAATCTGTCACATAGGAGAAGCTAGAAATGCACAAGTGTGCAAAGTGTTGAAATAAGAATGGAAAAATTGTGATTTTGAGCAAGGATTTAAGTAAGGATTAAACCTATGATTTGGAGAGGTTTAGAGCATGTTTTAAGGTGATTAAACATGTATAAAACATATGGAAAGATTTGGGAGATATTGAGTATGGATTAGGGGTTGATTTGGAGGTGAAAAATCACTTAAGTAATAGTTTTTAGCAGGGTCCGGGACTTAGGATAGGAACCAAGTCCCGGACCGCATCAAAAAAAGGCCCGAGACTGAAAACAGCAAGTGGTCCGGGATCTAGGTCAAGGACCGAGTCCCGGAACAGTGTAGAAAATAGGCCGAGAGTACACTAACGTGTTGGTCTGGGACCTTGGGTGCGGACCAAGTCTCGGACCACCCCCAAAATTTCACCGTATGTGTTTTAAAGTGCCTAGAAGATGGGGGAATGATGTGTAATGGTTTTAGATGTTGTTAAGGCCTTGCTTGGTGACTTGTAAAGGCCTTAAGAAGTGTAAGAAAGTGCTAGAAGTGATTGAGAAGTGAGAACTTAAATTAACAAGAGTAAAACCGGGATAACGGGGTAAGTACGGGAGTAGTATTTAATTACGTACCGTATGAGCTTGGTATTGATAATAGTGTTTGAAACATTATCAGAGTATTGTGCGTGAACCGAGCAATGTGAGGACACGGTAAAAGTGAAACCAAGGTGTAAGGTATGATTTTCTCATGCCCCGTATGCTAACCGTGCTACGTTGATTTGTGTGTTTGTGTGCCGGCTTAATCAAGACTACAACATGAAAATGATCCATTGCTTGATTATGTATGTCTTGTTGTATATTGTATGAACTAACATACGTGAATGCCGGTGAGGTCTAACTTAGTGTATAGACTGACTCATAGCTGAGTAACGATTGGCTAGAAACTCGTAGATCGGGTCGTTTCGTAAATAACGGAAATGTGCAAACACACAAGCTATCGATTAAAGAATAACGATAACGCAAACTTATGAACTTACTAGTATGTGAGGAAGATATACGGGTTGAGTAAACACCCAATAACGGTTAGAAAACCAAATTGAAACAATCCACGAAACAAATAAAAGTGGAAAGATGAATGAACCTCCATGAAGGGGATTAAGTATAGTTTGAAGATGTGAACTTGTGAGATAAGTAAAAGAGACGTAAGGGACCATCAAACTCCCTTAAGATACGGTTGAACTCCTATATGAGGATTCAACCCGGTATGAGAAAATAACCGAAAGTATAAGTATACGAAATGTAGGGGTAACCCTTAAACCTAAGATTACCCGAACTTAAGAATAATTCCCAAAGTCATTAGAAACATCGAGAGTGATGTTTCTAGACTAATATACATAATTATATTATAACTCCGAGAGAGGAGTGTATGGGAATGTGAGAAGTTCGAGAGAAGTTCGAACCTATGTAATCTGTCTGGCAGCAATCTGTCTGGCAGCAATCTGTCTGGCCTATTTTTGATTTAATAAGCTTTTAATTTACATTTGGCATATATAGTTGGTTTGTTGAAATCTTGAAGGTCTCATTCCATGTTCATCTGTGAGATCGCAAAACACTTCCCATTGAGTGCTCTATACATGATGTTTACCACAGCAGGCTCGTACAGGTAAGTATATACTTGGGTTTGTTGAAATCTTGAAGAGGCTCATCCCTCAGTTGGTTAGCTGCGCTATACGTATTTGGTAAGAGTGTGATATGAATGTTGAACATCATAATTGTGCAGTCTTTTGTTGTGTCAAGTGTCATGTCTGAATGCTTTTAAGTGATCATTAGTATAGATATCAACTAATGTAGTATAAGTGACTGGCTCTGCATCTTCCCCAACAACTGATTCACCTCCTCCCACTTCTGTCGCTTACCATAACCTTTTATCATAATATTATATATAGTAGTACAAGGCGAACACTCACTCTCTTGCATTTCTCTAAATAACTCTTCAGCTTTCTCATGTCTGCCATATTTATTCCAAGTGCAATTATCCGGCTCAGTCCCATCCATTTTCATCAGGTGGTATAAGCATCTATTAGCAAGCCGTAAGTGTGTTCATCAGGTAGTATACCAATCCTCTCCATTATGTTAGTATTAAGATCATTTTTTTTGTTTTGCTTTGTTTTAACAGTGTATTTGTTGTCATACTGGTGGTGGTAGACCTTAATAGTAGACACATACATGATGAATTATAAGCAACAGCCAAGAAGCTCCAGCGACTAACAGAAGACATGTGAGTAAACTTTACTCTTTTGTTTTCAATTACGTTATTTACTTTCAAACGCTAACATTTTTTAAGTCCTCAATAAATAAAACACTAAAGATTTTTTAACTCCTCAGCGTTCTCCTCCTACCTTTGAATATTCCTCCCATATAATATTCCCTAGTACACCAGAGACCTACCTTTGAATTTTACTCCTTAATTGCAATTCTGGGTTTCACTTCAAAACAGATCATAAAAAAAAAAAACAAGCCTGCCCGGAATTGAGATTTGGTTTCATTGACGGTGTCTGTGTATAATGTTTCACCTCAAGCCTTCCTTTCCTTTTCTTTTCTTTATTATTTTTTATGTCTACCAATTACCTCTGATTATGAGCCATGCTATGTACTTCCTATTATCAAATAATGCCATCATAACTCTGATGTTACTTCCTTAGTACTAGCAGTCTTAAGAGCCTCAAAGTGGGAAAGATCATGCTCATTTCTTTATCCATCGACTGTTGTCTCAAGCAGCACTCTGAGCATTATTTCACTGCCTCTTTGAAACTATTGGGCGTCAGGTTCTACACTATGTTGTCATTGATTTCTACTGTTATGGAAAGCACATTGCCTTTGACTAAGTTTGCCTTTTTAATCATTCTCTACTGCATTATGAACGATGAAGGTTCTACAACGTAACTTGGAGCAGCTCCAAAAGGATTCCAAGAGCCAAGTAAGCATTAATCTACAAACCGTTAAACTGTTAACATAGTAGTATCTAAGATTCTTCTTGCTCTGGTCATTAGATGGGAAATAGGCTTAGGAGGCGTAAAAACATTTTCTTTTAAAAAATCTCTGAACTGAAAAATTATGTGGTATATAGCATCAAAAGTCTGTAACTCTTTAATTATGCCGTATTTCCGCAATATCGTTAACAGTACTTGATTCAGCAATTTTCCCGACCAAAAATAATGTTATACTGATAAGTTTACACTGTTTAAGAAGGAACTCTTTATTATTTTGTTTTTGCTGCTACTTAAAGTCACGCCCAGGACATTTAATCTCATGTAGAGCCCTCTTTTGCCATATTTTCGTTGTGCTTGCCTGCTTTAACTTGTCATTTTGCATCTGATTGCTCAGGGTTGTTTAAGATAATGGTCAGCATCTAGTTGTTCTAGTTTTTCCAGCAAGGATTAAAAACTGATCCCGTCTCAACCTCTGCCTATATTTGCCTACTCAAACTGGAAGTTTTTGCTCAAACCGCCACCTTTGGCTTACTCTGCAACTATAATAATTTTTTCTTCTGAAATCTTGCTTTGTTTTTATCATGGTTCTCTCTCTCTAGTTTAAGGCTGCTTTGATTCGGGAGCCCTGTTATTTCAATCCGTCTTGGGTCATCTTGAATTATTGTCACGGACCACTGAGGAGAGCATTTGTTGAAAAAGAAGCATATCTATTGGTTTTAGTTGGTTACTGTTTGAACTTTTGGGCAGTCTCGTTGATCATGTTTGCTGAAAACCATGAGTGGTGGAAGCATATCATACTGATGAATTTAATTCTGTCTTTTCTCATAACGACATATAAGCTGTCAAGAGTGAACCAACAATTTTCGGTGTAGTGTAGTAGCATGACGGTTTATACTCTTTATTTACGTGCAGACTTAAAGTAAATGATTTCCGTATTGTAGTGAACAAAGATGATCAATCATTCACCAGAAAGTTCAATCCTGTAATGAGAGGTAAAGCGGCTCCATTGGATGTAGATTTAAGGTAAGACTTTTTTTCCAATTTTGACAAATACAGCATGTTTTCACTGTTAGCACTTGATTTTTCTCTTTGTACCCATGAAAAATAATGACCGTGGAGCTAGTTACCACTTCCACTTGATGTTATATAATATCTTCACAAACTTCAATTTGTTTTACAATGTCTCAAACTGTTCACCAGGAATATTTGTTTTGACAGTAATACTGAGAAAAAGGATTTTTCAAAGAGCTTGGGACGGCTTACTTCCGAAACGCATCATGATATATTGCAGGTCAGAAACATGTGTGAATATCATTTTTTTTATGTTTTGATATTCCACAATGCTTATTACCAAATAAAATGTTGGTTTAAACCAGGGAGCATAAGATTGTTCTGAGCCTTGCCACTGACTTTCATGTTCTCTAGTTCAAGACTGCACCGAGCTGTCTATATGCTGGAAAGCATCCTGAAACTTTTCATTTTTTATCAATTGTAGAAGCTGCAAAATGGTCACCACGTTAGTGGGGATTATAGAGTCGATGTACGGGCTTCTGAACTCCTTTGCCACTTCCGCCTTATTCAGATGAATGGTTCTGCAATTGAGGTATGTGTATCATGTTCTGTCCCTGTCACAAAATAGATTCCCCGCCTCTTTTTCTTGGTACTGAAGCTGTATACTTGTGCAACTACTTCTTGAACAGATGTTAACCACATTTAATCTTTCTTGCTCCTCGTTTGACTCTACTGGTGTGAGAAATTTGAAATTTGATTCTTTGCGCATATAGACATTGGTTGATCAAGCGTTGTGCTGCATCTCACATGGCATATTGGTTGTCGAATACATCAACATGGTTGTTTCTGCTGCAACGAAGTCTAAAATCTTCTGGTGCTTTCTTTATGCATACAGGTATGAGATCCAGCCTAACTTGCTAGGATCTTTTGCAGCTATGAACTTTTGATCCTTGGATTGAGTAGAAATGAATGCTAAAACAGAATAGTTTAGTGCCAATTCTTTTTTATGTGTCTTGGCCATATATTGAAAATTACTCGCCTGGCAATATATAGGAGTGATGGGAGCATGAGTGCCTTGTATGATTTTTTTTTTTCAAAATAAAAGATCAAGGGGGCAACATTTTAATTGCCTCTTTTGTTCATGATCAACAGAGGCGAGTAGACCAAGTCACCTCTGTTGCGTATTCTGAAACAATGGAGGCGAGAAAATGTACTTGCCTCATGTGAAGTTGCCTCAGTAGTTCTATAGCAACGGGGGCAAGAATTTCTTGCCCCATTAGTTTGTCATCTACGAAGGCGAGTTTAGTTGCCTCTGTAGGTAAAATCAACAAAATTGTCGCCTCCATATTCAAGTGAGGCGATCTGTTAGAGGCAACCTAGAGGCAATACTTTTCTCGCCTCTAAAAGTCTATAGAGACAATTTTCTAGTTTATAGATGTTATATGTAGTAGTGTTAATTTTCTTAAGTTTAAGATGATCACATTATATAGTATAAGTTACTTTTTTTTTATCATGTTTAAATTATTTTGGTGTTTATATTTTTATATATTTAGCAATATAAAAGGTAAAAATTGAGTGACATAAATATGAAGAAGATAGAGATGAAAGTGAAAATATATTTTGTATCCACTACTATATAACCTCTAAGGATTTGGTGACGGCACATATTTTTCTGTCACGACGGACTCAATCCACACCATTCAATCAAGTTTTATAATACTATAATATCAGCCATCCAATATTGGCATGTGAGTTTACCTTCTCTCTCACAGATGACAGACGACAGAGCACGACCGAGCGTGAGCGTGTCCCCCCTTTACAACAAAAACCTAAGTACCCGAGTACCCGTTTTTACACGCCACAACCTCCTCCCCTTTACCCGCCACAACTCTAAGCTCTCTTGGGAAACCCTCTCTGGGAAAATCTTGGAAACACTGCCACCGATGGAGCATTTTCCCGCACACTTCAATCAATCCGCGTGG
The DNA here is from genome assembly GCA_023374045.1 of Limonium bicolor. Lineage (NCBI taxonomy): Eukaryota > Viridiplantae > Streptophyta > Magnoliopsida > Caryophyllales > Plumbaginaceae > Limonium > Limonium bicolor. The sequence goes on from CM041776.1 coordinate 425,341,179, forward strand.
ACAAGGACGTTGTACCTGTCGGTGACGCTGACGTCATCGAGCTTGGTTGGGATTGGAAGTACGAGTGTAAGCTTGACTAGATTGTCAGTGGTGTTTGAAGTGGGGTTCCACCCCGCATAAAAACCAAAGTTGCTACCGAAGGAAACCAGCCACCACGGGACGACAAAACCTCCCACCGGTCCGAAGCAGTTCCTCGGGTCCGGAGTGTTATTTCTAATGGACTGCGGAAGAACGCTGAACCATATAAGCTACCCCACTAACAAAGCAAAGCAAGACCCTCCCCGGAAGTTCAGAATGTTTATTTTAGAGGGAACAAATTATAGAAAACCTTGTATGTTAAGAATATTCTAGAATAGCATAGGCCCACAGAGACGTTTGCCCTATCAGGGGCCTATAAATAAACCTCAGTTATGTAAAAGGACACGCTATCATCAATACATCGCTAGGCACTCTCTTTGCAACTATTGTCCGAATACAAGTTCTACACTATTTCAGTGTTCCACTTAGGCCATTGCACGATAGTGACCCCACAGTTACTGGTCTAGGGTCAGTGACCTAAAATAAGGTTTTGATGTTTAACTCTCCTATGGTGGGTTTTTGGGTTTGTGATGTAGGGTAACTTTTTTTTAACTTGAATGATATTTATAATGTCGCCACTGACTCAATAGATTTTTAGGTTTTGTACCCTAAACCCTCTACTACAAATCTTAAAATGAGCGTTCAACATTTTAACTCTCCTAGGATATGTCTAGGGTTTAGGGTATCTTTTTGTGATTCATTTATATTTTTATAATGTTACAATTTCTTGGCAGGTTTTCAGGTTATGAAGTCAAGGGTTTCACAATAATTAAATAAACGTTTCCATGGATGATTAGAAACACTTATACAACCCTCTATAACTGTTTCCATCACCATTATAGAAAGGCTGTAAATGTTTGGAAACAATGTTGTTGGAGTCAATTGTACGTGTTCAGTTAATCTTGGTTTATATGTATCTGTGAAAATTTATTAACGTTTCCACTGACATTTACACGCAACCTTCTATAATCGTTTTCATTACTATTATAGAAAGTTGACACTAATTGTTATATATCTTTTCCCTTGGCTGTTCTCATCGAACCATTGTGTATAAGAATATTTTTTTAGCATTTATCAGTTTACAAAACTTGACTTATTATTAAACTTGAAGGCTATAAACGTTTGAAAATGATTATTTGAGCTGTTGGAGTCAATTTTACATATTAATTTAACCTTGATTTTTTATGTATCCACAATAAATTTTAAACGTTTTCACTAGTGACTAGAAACTGTCTACAACCTTTTAAAATCGTTTCCATCACTATAATGGAAAGATGACACTAATTGTTATATATCTTTTTTTTGGTCGTCTAATTATCATTGTGCATATGCATATTTTCTTACTATTTATGAGTTTACAGAGATTAACTGATTGATAAACGCGAAGGCTATAAACATTCACGATAAACTGGTTTATAAACGTTTTAAAATACATATACAGACTTTCTAATTCAGAAACAAATATAATTATCTAACTTAGTTTTTTATTAATTTAACTTCTTTTAATTTTATTGAGTTAGATTAAGTGTCGATTGAATGAAAGTACACTTTTTTTTTTTACCTATTGTGTAAACAATAACTAGTATTTAGACAAGAAAACATTAATTAATAGTAATTATTTGTATATGAGTAGAAAAGCATATAAAATAAATTGTGTAATTAGTGACTTATTCTATGATAATGAAATAACTACAAAGAAGACAAAAATTATATTAAAATAAACCAGGTGCATTCAAATTTTACGGTGGTTACTACAAGTAGGGGTGGCAATCCGGGTTAATGGGTCGAGTTAGAGCTCACCCATACCTAACCCGATTAAAATTGTATTGACCCAAACCTGACCCAATAATAATTGGGTTACAAATTTTCAACCCATACCCGACCCATATAAAATGATCAAACCCATACCCGACCGTTTAATCCAATATAATTAGACTATGCAAAATTTAAAAGACCTGAAATAAAATTTTTATGACTGCTCAAACCGAAATGGAGTATTGTTTTAGGGTTTCACGAGTAAACTGTGACCTTTGATATTGATATAGACTACATGGGCCTAAATAGTAAATACTTGTGGATTGTGTGGCGGTAGGTAGTATTTATCTATTAGTATTATACTAATAATAGGTATAGAATTGATACTTATTTAGTAATATTTATATTTTTATTATTTTTAAAAAATAAAGTAAATCAGTCGGGTTGATAACGGGTTAGGACTTTCAACCATATCCAACCCAAATATTTTATAGGTAACTATACTGACCCAATAATTAAAGGGGTCAATAATCATAAATCAAACCCGTAATTTTCGGGTTGGATATGGGTCTGGTTAGCAGATTGGATAAAAATTGCCACCCCTAACTACAAGTGAAAAGGTTTTTTTTTTTTTTAAAATCAAGTGAAAAAGGTTAGTATTTTGAAGAGGGCTCGATAAATGATGATGTCGTCAAAGCATCGAACTACAACTGTACCCCTTGCTCACTGTATATATATAAAAAACGGAATGACGACCTGGAGATTGCGCTACCTTGTAGTATGGAGACAGATTTGTGTCAAATTGTGGTTGGCTGAATAAATGAAAAAAATAAATAAAGGAAAATAAAATAGAAAGAAAAGAAAAAGAAGGGGGAAAAATCATACACACGCGCGTACACGAAAGAAGTCTGGATGGGCTAATGTGAATTTACGAGGAGGAGAGAGAAAATAATATTTTTTTTAAATGTTATAACTTACAAACTAAAAGTGCAAAAATAAAAAAATTATCTCATTGTCATCATTTTGCGTGCTCTTCAAAACAAGATGCATCCTGGATATGTTTTGGTCAACTTAAAATTTTTTGTTTTTAGAATGTGATATATTTAGGTATTTTTAAAGTGAATCTTACTCATTGTCAAATGAATATTCTTTATAATAAAATGAACCAGTATTCGTAAAATGAATCTACCACAAACACCCTAAAAACCACCCTAGGATAGTAAAAACGTCGAAGACTTTTTAGGTTTGTAGTACAGGGTTAGGGTCGCCTAAACCACCAACCCTCCAAAACGTCGAGTCAGTGACACAAAAGCGTAGAAATAATGCCAAAAAGATTACCCTACCGTCTAAACACCCAAACCAAACCACATGGATAGCTCAAACGTCGAAGACATTTGACCCTAACCCTGTACTACAAACCCTAAAACGTCGAGTCAGTGACGACAATATAAAGTGAGAACTAATGCAAAAAGATTACCCTACCCCCCCCCCCCCCAAACACCCTCAAAACCACCCTAGAATGCTAAAACGTCGAAGCGTGGATGGTTGTAGTGCAAAACCCTAAACCACAAACCCTAAAAAACTGTCGAGTAGTGACGACAATATAAAGTGTAGAATTAATGCAAAAGATTACCCTACCTCCCCCCAAAACATCCTAAAAACCACCCTGCATAAGTTTGTGGTATGATTAACTTTTAGTATTAAACAAAATATTCACTTTTCTTAAACCTTTGATTCACCTTTAAAAGACTTTGGATTCACTTTTCTTAAACCTCGATTCACTTTTCTTAAACCTCTCTTCACTTTAGTTAAAACAATCTCTACTTACGAGAATCACTTTTCTTAAACATTTGATTCTCTTTGCTTAAACGCATGATTCACTTATAAAAAATCTCTGATTCACACTTCTTAAACCGCTTAATCTATGCTTACGAGATTCACTCTTATTACTTTGATTCTCTTTGTAACAACTTGTGATTCACTTTTTAACAACCTTTGATTCACTTTTTCAAAATCTGTGATTCACACTAGTCAAACAATCGAAATCACTTTAGTTAAACAATCTCTATTATGAGATTCACTTTTTAAACCTCTTTTTTCACTTTTAAGCACTATCTGATTCACTTTTTAACAACCTTTGATTCACTTTGTAACACCCTTTGATTCACTTTTCTTAAACTAAGATTCACAATGAATCTTAAAAAATATGTACATATGAAAAATAAAAATTTAAAATTTATCAAAACAGTATCATGTTTGGTCTTATTTGGAAGAGCCAGAAAAAATGATGAACAATGGTATAATTTGTTTTATTTTTGCACTTATATTTGTAAGTTATGACATTTGAAAAAAATAAAAAATTCCTCTTCTCCCTCTCTCTCCTCTCATGTGTGCGTGTGTACATATATTTCTCTTTTTTCTTTTTTTCTTTATTTCCATCTAATAGAGTACTGACATGTGGCACCATCTCCATATTAGAAGGTGGCGAATCGCCATGCTCGAATTTTCCGTCATGGCCACAAAAGATTGATGTCCGTGACATATTTCTATGTTTTTGTGGTTAGGGGCTGCTTTGACCTATATAGGCATGTTTGTTGACGATTAAGAAACCATATAAATTGCAATGGACGAGTAACAAAACAGTAGTAAGATGATATATTGGATAATCTTTATAATTAAAGATTGATGTATGTTTTAAGCGGAAAAATGGATAAGTATTCTATTAAAAACGGGGTGGAGTCAGAAGCAACTTTATTTTTTTTGTAAAAGGTAAGGATATATAAATATAGTAAGAGACTGTATAAAGTAATACATAGTAGATACCCAATGATTAGCAAGTATAGAAGTATAGGAAGGGATAAGCCAACGCTACCCTAGCAACATACAAAAGCAGTAGGGAGTCAAAAAAACGGGAAGAAAAAAACCTCGGAACCCTCAAGATGTACAAAAAGAGGCAAAAAGGAGAGAATACAAGATCTTCCAAAGCTAGGTATAAACCATCCTGTCCAGCCAGTCAAAAATCTCTATAGGGGAAATGCTTTATAACCAGCAAAGCCACTAGCATTCGTATAGCTTCCAACCGTGCAACATGAGCATACGTTTCATCATAATCGATAACCTTCCCTCTGATTATTCCTTGAACAACCAACCGAGCTTTGTTCCGTGCAACATGTCCATCAACATTGAGTTTGTTCTGATAAACCCATCTTGTGCCAATAACTTCCTTGTGACTTAGTCGAGAAACTAGTGTCCATACGTCGTTTCTTGCAATCGTCAACTCTTCTTACATAGCTTGGATCCAGTCAGAGTCTGTGAGGGCTTCCTTTATATTTCGAGGCTCAATCGTAGATAGGAAACCTTCATGAGCACATAAATTTCAAAGTGAATTTCGAGTGACTCTTCCAGAGTTCAGATCTGAGAGAAGATTATCAAGAGTGACTCCAGGAGCACGACGTGGTGGAATAACTGGTGAGGAGATATCACCCTCAGATGGTGAGCTTGGATTACTATCAACCCAGTTGACGTATCTGATCCAGTTGAGGTTTCTGTTTGCATGGGAGCAGCATCCGTGGGAGTCTGTGACAGAAGAAGACGGAGTGGTAGTAGATCCCAACTTGTGATGTATTGGGGGAGATCTGAGGTGAAGGAAGTATTGGGTCTAAGTCTGAATCGTCAAAGTTCAGAGAGTCATCGATGCTCAGCTCATAACCGATATTTTGTGGGTTACGAAACCCAAAAGCTAGTCTCATCGAAGCGAACATGAATGGATTCTTCCACAACAAGAGTGTTTATTCAAAACACGATATGCTTTGCTAGTAATGGAGTAACCTAAAACACTCCTTCATCTCCTCGTGTATCAAATTTGCTGTGGCATGTTTACCATTATAAGAAGAAACATCGACACCAAAATACCTTGAAATGTCGAATAGATTGAGGTCTTCCTTTCACCAACTGATATGAAGTTTGATTAAGTATTGGTCTGATGAGAGCTCGATTCAGTATATAACATGTGTATTGATCGCTCCCCCAAAAACTTGGTGCCAAGCCACTAGCATTCAACATAGTACGTGCATTTCAACCAAGTTAGATTTTTCCTTTCGAAACACCATTTTGTTGCGGTGTTCGTGAGCGGAAAAGGTGTGAGTAATAATACCATGATCAGTACAAAACTGACAAAAATACTCATTAACGTCTGTTCCATGGTCAGATCAGATAGTGCGCAGAGGTAGTCCCTATTGACGCTGAAACTGAACACAAAAACCTTTAAAAAGATCAATATGTCAGATTTACTAAAGCATATAAATCCAAGTAAATCAAGAATAGTCATCTACGGTTATAAAAATGTATTGCTTTCCAGCAGGTCATGGTACGCATAGGAGCAACCAAATCCATATGAACAAGCTCCAAGACTGCCGCCAGAGTAGATACAATTGCTTTTGAAGCATGTGTTGAGCGGGTTTGCTTGTTCAAGAGGCAAGCACTGCAAGGACTTTCTTCATGCAGCACAGATGATGGTAACCTTCAACAAGATGTTGTGATCGAAGCTTATAAATCAATCTGGTGTGGCGTGACCCAGCCGTTGATGCCACAAGTTGGTACTGACAATGGATATTGTTAGGCATGTCGCATCTAGGTCTTGTGAGTTAACATTCACCAGATATAGATTTCCCCTTTTGTGTCCTTTCAGTAATGGAACTCCAATAGCTATATCCGAAACTTTAAAACCATGTGAATCATAGTGATGGAGGAAGGTCCTTTATCACAAACAGGTGATAACTCAGCAGATTGTGCTCAAGACCATCGACCAGACAAACATCTTCTACTCCTGTTTTGTCACCTACGGTACCCACAACATGCGACCTTTTCTATTGTTTCAAAAAGTAACAAATCCTCCATATAGTCCCTTCAATTCATGGAATAACGTATGGTCATATGGCGAGAGCAACCATTGTCCATAAGCCATAGATTAGATCCATTTGTATAGTCCTGAAACACAAAGGGGAGCGAAACAAAATAGATGTTACCTATTTAACAGTATTAAAACGAGCAGTTCTGGCACTTTTCCGTTGTAGCCTATGATATGAATTAATATGATGGCCTCGAATATGGTAGTAACTGCATTCTATTTGTCTATGAGATTTGTGTGTGCTAGGGAAGTTTTATTGGAGCTAATCTAGCCTGTGTGTATTGTTTCATAGGCTTGATATTGGACGCTGCCGGCTCGACTCCACGAAACCCTAATCCATTACGACTCTGATTTGGTTTTCCTACAATTTTATTAAGCTTGACTTTCCCTGTATACCAAGATGGATTTTCCAAAGTCATAATGTTCATCATCTAAAGTATCGCATTTTCTTTGTAGATCAGCGTTATCCTTACGAATCCACTCATTATCTGCCTTGAGCAACTGTATTTCCTTTACTGCCCATTCTGGAATAGAACTTAATTTATTCTTAATTTACGAGGTAAAAGTAACTTGAAGGACTTTAGAAGAGTTAGCAACCAATTGTGCGACAAGTTCCTTATTTTTCTCTTTTAATTCGATTATTTCTAACTCAGATTTTTTAAGTAAATCATCGACTTCAACAACTTTATCATGCTTATCTTTCAATGAGTTAATTTCCAAAAGAGCCGCTTTTAAAGCATCAAAGATTTGATCTTTAGTTGATTCCTCATAAAATTTATCAAGGTTTCGAATACTTATCTTGAAATACCCCAAATCTAAATAATATTATTTAATCATTATTTATTGGAATATAATCCAAATATAAATCATTTCACGTACGCATGCAAACCCATGCATGAAAACGTTACGTAAAAACAGTCGTTTCACCATAAACGCTAAAACGCCTTAGAAGCATATGGTCAAACATGACCTTGTATGACCCTCTAATATTCAAACTAAATGGTCATACAATTATTATATGAATATACAAATATATTCCCTAAGCTATATTCAGTCAAATACGCAAAATGCTCGGGAGTGCTCACACCCGCTCCTTAAAGCACGAAAAGTCCGGAGGAGTGCCGAGGTGGCACGAACTCCTATAAAATTAATTCCTAGAGTTCCTAACATCATTATTTATCATTCTAAAGAGAACCCACGAAGTGGTTTCTCAAAATTCAGCAAAAACCAAAGGAGGATTTCTTAGCGCTCCTTTTTGGCCCGGGAGTGTCCCGATGGCCCGTAATTATGTCACGGGTTGATATAACCCCATATAACTCAATGTAACATCTTAGTATATGTTTATTTACTATAATAAGTGTTTACAAACACTTGGAACTCATAAGAACAATTGGTTTCCCAAAATTTCCTTAGAGCACAAAAACACACCTTCGGGTGTCACGAAAATGCGTTTTACGCAATTACCTTGTAGTTTTTGACATGCCACGAATTGGTAATCTTAAAAAGGGTTAAAATGACCTTCTAAATCAGTTGGTGTGACTAGTCAACAAGGCTCTCTATAGGGGCCGATTTTAAGGGCAAAAACTAGTATAAAATTGCTTTAAAATTTATAAAAGGCTTAAAATAGATGACTCATCCCATGTGTTATATTACTTAATGTCTAAGTATGTAGGTCTCATTTGACCAGAGAGCTGTCGAAATTAGGCCATGGAATAAGGCCATGTGAGCTAGAACAAACAAAAATGAAAAAGTAAAAAGTAGATCTAAGATCTACTTTATTTGATTCCTTCTTCCACATGTGAACTTCCATGCTCCTTCCAAGCTATTCATGGCCGGTTTTTGAGCTCCATTCAGACCTTAATTCGTGACCTACATGAAGAAGAAGACAAGTCATTGACATTAGAAAAATCAAAGAAGATACCTTACCTTTTCTACCTTGTCTTCTAGTTTGCATATTTTTGCTCCACCTTGCCTTGTCCTCATGGCCGGTTTTTAGCTGGAAAGAGATCATTTATTGAGCCAATCAACCATGAATTAAACTAAGGAAAAGAATTGTCAAATGACATTAAAAATTGACAAAAAAAAATCAATTCCAATGCTCTTCATTTACGTGAGCAGTCTCATTTCTTCCTTGCATTTTCACGGTTTGGTAAGCTCCTCTCTCTTCTAGCTTCATCTTCTTCCTTTGAAGCTCTTAAGTCCATTAATGGAGATTTAACTTCTATCTTCATCTTAAGGTAAATTCCTAGCATTTCTTGGCAAGTCTTGAAGCAAAACTCTTCCTAGCATATCAAGGGGTTCGGCCACATTAGTTCTCCAAGAGGTTGTCCAAACCAACATTAAATCAAGGAGCATCTCAAGGTTATCTTAAGGTAGTTTTCAAAGCTTGAAAATCCTTAAAGCACATTTTTATGTGTAACCAAGTTCTACCTCTTCTAAGTCTCTTTTCTTCTTCATTTTGATGAAGGAAAACTTGCTCTTCATCTACCTTTGGGTGAGCCGAAATTATAAGAGAAAGTCTAAGGTAAAGTCTTGTAAAACTACTTCCAAATCTACTTAAGATCTTTGTTCAAGATCTAACTCCTAAACATCCTTCATCTCTTGCATAAAACCGAAAGGAGCAACAAATTACCTGGAGAAAGCTTGGAGATTCAAGAAGAAGTTCAAGCACTTAACCACCTTGTTAAGAAGTAAGTTTACTATAGTAAACCTTATATTATAAGCTTTGTTAAGCTTCTAAAAATTGTACAAAAATTATGTACACCTCTTAGTAAAGTAATACCGAACTACATGGTTTTATTGCCAAAAATATAATCTATAACATATATAGAAAATATTTACCTTAAGACACATTTTTGTGTCACAAAAATTATCTATGTTACAAATTAAATTAGGCCGAATTGTCTTGGGCAAAAATGCTCTATTTTGAGCTAAGAATTTATATAAGACATTACAATAATTTATACATGAGTTATATGACTCCTATGAATTTATCTATAATTATTAGACATATAAATCCACTTTTATATAACATATGGTCTCATTTAAATTATGGCCGAAAGCTTTATGTGTTAAATGGATTTTAATGAGCTACTTAGGTATATAAATTTATATCATAAAGTTTGGTGAGTTAAAAATATTCTATTAGTGTTTAAATGACTAATTAATTTAGTTATGGCTTAAATGTAATTTCTACAAAATTTAGTGTATATATTGTGAAGGCCGAGAACAAAAGGGCTGTTTGGTGTAAATATAAAATAATATAAGGTTAGGAATTAAGTTTATGAATTTTAGATAATTTAAACAAGCTCTAAAATAACTTTTTATAAAGTTTTGGGCTATTATGTAATTTATGAAAGTTGTTATTAAAGTTTGGAGTTGAATATGGGCGAATTCATAATTAAGAGAATTATTGGGGTTACTTTCGAAATTTGGAAGAATTAAATATTTAAACTTTAGTTTATAAGTTATTATAGTGACTATTATAAGTTTTGGGGTGAAAATGTAATTAATGGAAAGTTCTAGAAAAGCCGATTAGTTGGGTTAGTTTGGTAATTTAAGAATTTATATATATATTAGCATTTATGGAGAATTAAAATTAAAACTATAGTTTAATGATTATGTAAAGTTATAAGATTTGTGGTTAGATTGTAATTATAAGGAAAATATATTGGCCGAAATTTGAGGGGCTAAGTTGTAATTTTGAAGTTATAATATTTAAAGTATATCCAAAATATTAGGGGTGGTTTTGTAATTTAGCTAAATAAGAATTAAAACTCTATATATAAGAGATTAGAATTTAATATAAGTTTATGATTTTATGTGGTTGTTTTGTAAATAACCAAATATAAGGGTAAGAATTTAGATTAAAATAAATATAGGTCCTACATGGATTTTGGAGGAATTAGAAAGAAAGAATTTTGATTAAAGGAATATGTTTAAACTATGCTTATATAGTTATAAGGAATTAAAGATAACCAATGATATTATTTTGGTTAAAGGAGGAATAATGAAAACTATAAGATTTTATGTCATTGTAAGACATTTAAATATTGTTAAGAAAATTATAAGTTGTTATGTCACTAGACAATTAAAATACAACAAAATGTACATGAATAAACACATATGTACATTAAAGGATTTATAATAAATCAAAAGGAATAACAAATAAGTTATACATAAAATCATGAGGTAATTAAAAGGAATAAACCTCACATGAAATAAAAATGAGATTTGTTAAAAGATCCAATAGAATATTATATAAGGGTAACATAAATTAACCCTCTCAGTTAATCCTATTCTAGGACTTTGTTTGACCAGACGTTGACCGGGAATTAAACAGTACAGTCTACGGTGAACGGTATGGGATTCTTGCAACCTGTTTTCTAACGGATTACATGGCTTGTGTGCTATCTGTTGTTTGAAATAACGACCAAGATAATTAATGTAAACTGTTGTTTTACTCTTGCACACTGTGGTATTATTTTATGTGCGTGATTGTTGCTGACTACAACGTGTATGTCCCACGCATACAAACACTACTATACCAGTGGATTAAATACCTGCGTTTCAGTATACCGAGGACTTGTACTCAAGTCTCTCACTAACTTCACTTTATAAAACGTCATTATCCTAAACGTGATAATTGACAATACATTGTGTCTTGTTTAACGTCTTTATATGACACTTAACAATTATATACTTCGAGATTGAGGAGCCCAGTTGGATCTGGCCATGCATGCTACGGGAGTTGTACCTGTCTCAGGTCGTCTCCTACTACGTCGCGACGGAAAATTCAGTTGGGAGGAAGACTCTATTCCACCCGGGACTTCGTGTGCCCTTCAGTTCGAGGAAGACTTTATTCCTCAGTGGGTTCTTATTTCCCACGCCATTCAGTTCAGGGTTTGACTACGTCATCTCCTGGGGTTTTATACCCAAACTTCTTATGACGAGGTCACTATACCTCCACTATTTCAGATATTCAGTTATAACTGTCAGTCCCATTGTGTGGACCGACTATCAGTAAAGAATTTCAGTTCAGCTAACTCGACCTTCTGTGTCTTGTTCTATGTGACATTATTGTCCTTGTATGGATACTTGTTTATCAGATTATGCTTGTTTACAGCTTTATAAAAATGAACTGCATGTATTCGACAAAGTAGTTGGTGTGGCCCGGTAGACGATGGGCTGCACGTTTTCCATACCAGCATTGTTTGCTGAGCCCCTTTGGGGGCACCCCCATTTTTCAGGTACCTGAAGATTGAGAAGTTCACTACACTGAGTGTAGGTGGGGTAGACCAAGCTTTGGGAGTCTACTATTAGTTATTGTTTTATTTCAGTATTGTACTTTGAGTTTGATTCCTAGTATCTCGGGTTGTATCTGTATTCCAGACCGTGACATTTGAGGATTGTATTTGGACTTAGCCTTGTTGGTCACAAGGGTGGCCAACGGCATTGTAATACCGCCCGGTTGTTGTATTTATTTCCGCTGCAGTTGTATTTATTTGGGAGTGATCGCCGTTCAGTTTATTGGATTTCGGGTTGGGGTATTACAAAAATGGTATCAGAGCGTAGTTACGCTCTGGATACAAGGATACACCGAGATTAGGATATCTAATACTTTAGGTTAAGGGTTGAGAGATAGTATTGAAAGGAGTTTAAGTTAGTTTTACTTAGACTACTATCCAAGACCGAGTTTTGACCACAGTGCCTAATATACCTCAACATCCTGCAGATGTCAGGAAGAGGAGGACGACGTGGACAGGCTGATGAGGAGCCAAACATCAGGTTGGCAGACATTGCACCTTAATTGCTCAGGCTTTGCACAGGCGGGGGTTGCACAGCAGCAGCAGCTACCTCCACCACCACCACCCAGGGAGAGAGACTGGGTGAAGAGTTTGGCTGATCTGAGGCCAACTGCATTCAAGGGGCAGACTGACCCTGCTCACTTAGAGACCTACATCATGGAGATGGAGACAGCGTTCGAGACGCTTGCAGTCCCAGCTAGGGAGAAAGTAAGACTTGCTGCCTTTTATCTGAAGGATGCAGCTAGAGATTGGTGGAACATGGTGAAAGCCGACCACCTGGATGACCCAGCCTTTACTTGGGGACATTACACTGCACTACTTAGGGGCAAATACTACCCGGCCCACACCAGGATGGTGAAGACTCGGGAGTTTGACGCCTTGGAGCAGACGGGGAAGATGTCAGTGGATGAGTACTATGCGAAGTTCACTTCGCTACTCCGACTATTGCCCGGCATAGGATACTCGGACCAGGTCTTGGTCGACCGGTTCTACGGGGGACTGAGCCCTCGACTTCAGTTTGGGATGGGACCAATCATCCCACCAGTTTGCAGTTAAAACAGGAAAGACATAAATCAGTTGGAAATCTTATTACATACTATACCCCACCATGGGAGATTTGGAGATTAATATCTTGAGATTTCAGGAATGCTATCATGCTGCTTCCGTAGTGGAGATCACTTGTAAGAGAAGGGATGCTTTGAGCTCCCAAAAGAGGAAGGACGGACCTGGTGGCGAAGATGCCAAGCGGGGGAACTCCAATAAAGAAACAAACCCTATCAGAAAGGACAGGGGTCCTATCAAGGGAAGGGGAACCAAACTACTGGGAACCCCCAGTCAGGAACCCACGGAGCAGCAACTACACAGAAAACCTACCCATCTAAGGGTAGGAACTCTAAGTTAAATTTGAGACTTTTGTGATTACTTCAGTACCTTTGGGATGTATAATTGACCTTGATTGTATTAGGTTCCGGACATGGCTCAAACACGGGCCAGAAGTATGTCCGCCGTTTCAACTGTAAGCAATGCGGAAAGGACCACCCCGGCGTTGACTGCCAAGGGGAGAAAGTCACGTGCCGCTACTGTCAGATACTCGGGCATCGTGCCTTCGAGTGTATCCGGAACCCGGAGAGCAGGAACTACCGCCCGGGAGCAAAGCCAAACACCGGCCCTAAGAATGGAGCTAGCGATACTCGCCCCCATCAACAAACCAGGCTCAGGGGTATAAGGGCAAGGCCCAGCATCGGGACCCGCCCTACATGTCATGGACCGCTCAGATGAGGCTGGTCCTTCTTCTAACCCAGGTATTTCTAAACCATGTGAACCGTTATTGAGCAATGAATGATGTGAATGAGTGCTTGCATGCCTTGATTGCCTAGTTGCATAGGAAGGAATTAGTAAGACTCACTAGTAAAAATTTAAACCACGTAGGAAGCTATAAGATATGCTTTCCTATCCCCTCACCGCCCTCCCTGGAAGAAAACATTATCAAAGTACAAGAACCAGGGAACGAACAATGTAAGGTTATCCAACCAGGATTGATACTACTCAAAGGATACCTAACACCGGAGACACAAATTGCAATCATCAGAAAATGTCAAGAATTGGGAGCAGGACCAGGAGGGTTCTACACTCCAGAATTTCCAGGAGGATCAAAAATGAAGCTGAAAATGATGTGCTTGGGAAAGGATTGGAATCCTTATACCAAGAATTACCAGGATACAAGAAATGGAGATGGAGCACAAGTGCCAAAAATCCCAGAAGAATTTTTATAAATTGTGGAACAAGCAGTTACTACAGCTCAGCAGCAATAGAAGAAGATCCAGTTCCCAACTTAAGGGCTGATCTATGTATCATCAACTTCTATGAAGAAGGAGGCGCTTAGGACTACATCAGGATAATGATGAAACAAGGGTCCCGATCAGGGGATACCAGTATTGTCTTTGTCAATTGGAGACGACGCAGAGTTCCTTTATGGCGAGCAGAAGCGTGTGGACCTTGCAAAGAAAATCATATTGAATTCAGGAGATGTTTTAATAATGGGTGGAAAGTCAAGGTTGCTATACCATGGAATTAAGAGGGTTAAATTAAACACAGCACCTTCGACAGTGATAAACACCACTCACATGAGACCAGGAAGATTAAGTTGACTTTTAGAAAGTATTAGTGTTGTAATTGTTTTTGGATTCAGAAAGGAGATCATCTCATCAGTGAACATTATGTTTGTGAAAGTGAATGTCTTTAGACCCCATCATATCAAAGTACTTACTCAGATTCTTTATTAGGTTGTGCTAAGGAGACGGAAGGTGCCTTAAGTATACTTACTGAGGAGGAGGCCAGCAAGGGCGGCTCGATTCTCACTGGTACCTTTCCGGTTAATGGAGTGGATGCATTAGTACTGTTCGACTCCGGGCCTCACATACTTTCGTTTCGCCTCGCTTGCGGGGAAGTTGGGGCTAGACGCTGTAGAGTTACCTGATTTTAAGGTGGCACTCCCGTCTAAGGAGAAGATCAGTTGCACTCGTCTTTATAGAGGAGCCACTATCATTAAGGAGGAGGAATTTCCTATTGACCTTATTGAGTTCAGAGGTCTAGGATTCGATGTTATAGCCGGGATGGACTGGCTGGGGCGGCACAGAGGCCGCATTCTTTGTGCAGAGCGCAGACTGCTACTTAAGAGTCCATCAGGAGTGACAGTATCTTACCGTCAGAGCCCTAGGGCACCATCAGTGAAAGTTATATCTGCTATGTCTATGTACAAGCAAGTCAGGAAGCATAAGGAGGTATATTTATGCTATGTTCAGGATGTGGAGCATGACCCTGATTTTGATCCAGCTATGCCAGTGGTGTCAGAATTTCCCGATATTTTTCCAAAGGAACTTCCAGGCTTACCGCCACCTAGAGAGGTAGAGTTCTCCATCGAATTACTACCAGGTACCGGTCCCATAGCTAAGGCACCGTACCGTATGGCACCAGCAGAGATGGCTGAGTTGAAGGAGCAATTGAAAGATTTATTGGACAAGGGATACATACGACCTAGCGTATCTCCTTGGGGAGCACCAGTGCTTTTTGTGAAGAAGAAGGATGGGAGCCTTCGTTTGTGTATTGATTACAGGGAGCTTAATGCAGTATCGGTGAAGAATAAATATCCACTACCACGGATTGACGATTTATTTGATCAGTTGAGAGGAGCAAAGGTATTTTCGAAGATCGATTTGAGATCAGGCTACCATCAGATACCCATCAGGGAGCAAGACATAGAAAAGACAGCTTTCAGAACACGGTATGGCCACTATGAGTTTACGGTTATGCCTTTTGGCTTGTCAAATGCACCTGCAGTCTTCATGGATTTGATGAACAGATTATTCAGAG
Organism: Limonium bicolor; assembly: GCA_023374045.1. NCBI lineage: Eukaryota > Viridiplantae > Streptophyta > Magnoliopsida > Caryophyllales > Plumbaginaceae > Limonium > Limonium bicolor. Next base: position 425,357,094 of record CM041776.1, read on the forward strand.
AGCAGTTGGATAAGACCGTGGTTGTATTCATCGATG
>CM041776.1:429085200-429160389 GCA_023374045.1 Limonium bicolor
TATACTATTGTTCATCATTTTTCATGCTCTTCAAAATAAGACCAAACATGAATATGTTTTGATAAATTTTTATTTTTTTATTTTTATATGTATATATTTTTTAAGATTCATTATGAATCTTAAGTTTAAGAAAAGTGAATCAAAGGTTGTTAAAAAGTGAATCGAAGGTTATCAAAAAGTGAATCAGACAGTTGCGGAAAAGTGAATAAGAGGTTTGAAAAAAAAGCAAACCTCATAAATAGAGATCGTTTAACTAAAGTGATTCTGATTGTTTGACTAGTGTGAATCAGAGGTTTTAGAAAAATGAATCAAAAGTTGTTAAAAATTGAATCACAAGTTTTTACAAAGTGAATCAAAGTAGGAAAAGTGAATCTCGTAAGCGTTGATTGTTTAACTAAAGTGATTAAGAGATTTAAAAAATGTGAATCGGAGGTTTGTATAAAGTGAATCATGCATTTAAGAAAAGTGAATCAGAGGTTTAAGAAAATTGATTCTCATAAATAGAGATTGTTTTACGAAAGTGAATAAGAGGTTTAAGAAAAGTGAATAAAAGGTTTAAGAAAAGTGAATCAAAGGTTTTTTAAAGGTGAATCAAAGGTTTAAGAAAAGTGAATATTTTGTTTAATACTAGTAAAAGTTAATCCTACCACAAACTTATGCGAGAACAGTATGAGCCTTTCATTTATTGAAAGTGAACCCTAAACTCTGCACTACAAATCATACAAATGTCTTTGCCGTTTTTAACTTTTCTAGGGAAGTTTTTAGAGTGAATATTTAAGTTTACCAAAACATATCAATGATGCATCTTGTTTTGAAGAGCACGAAAAATGATGAACAAAGATATAATTTTTTTATTTTTGCATTTATATTTTATAAGTTATAACATTTTAAAAATATATTTTTTTCTCTCTCCTAATAATAACAATCATATTCAGCCCCCAATTCTTTCCTCACGCGTATAGTTGTTTTATTTTTATTTTTTTTATTTTTTCCTTCTCTCAATATTTTTCTTCCAATCATTTGTTGACAAGTGGATAATCTCCCCCTTGTAATATGACACCATCTCCCGGTTCTCCATGCTAAATATAAATATGTACTCTTACACATGAAAATATACTAAGACAAAGAAAATATGTACAAATACAAACTAGTTTCCGACAATGTATGCAAGAGTTTATTAGCTTTTGGAAAATTATGTAGTGCTGAATATAAAAGAGTAGTTCAAATAGCGTTTTGGCAAAGAGAAAATTGTAAGAAGATCGAGTAAATATAAGATTCAGCACCCTCAAATCCACAATCATAATAATTCCTAAACAATCTCCATAATTGTCTTAACTGGGAATCTTGACAAGTTTTGAGTGCTGGTGAGTGATGTTAATGTTCAAACTTGGAATCTTTCTAAAGGTGTATCAGCAAATCTCCATGAACAGGAATATAACATTCCAAATGTCCTCTCACCAGCTATCTCATTCATAGGAGCTGCATCAGAGACTTCCTTTAAGTCTGATTCAGTTAGTTTCAGCTTCAAGGCATTGATGTTTGTGTCCAGATTCTTGATTTTGCTCGTACCTGAAGTGAAAAGAATAAATCACCCATCCACACAATTGTACACCACATTGCTCGATTAGACTAGATTTTAGGAAGTACGTTGTACATCTTGAGTGACACATGATCAAATTCTTAAACTAAGTGGTTTTGGTATTTATTTTTGAAGATAAATAAAGGTCTAAGATTATATGCTGAGAAATATATTGGAAGAGTGAGAATTGATTTTAAGAGATATAGTCTCTGGATTGGGATTGGGATTGGGATTGGGATTGGGATTGGGATTGGGATTGGGATTAGGATTAGGATTGAGTGACTAACTAAACTTTCAACCGGTCATACAGGGATCAAAGGAACCCGATCTTATTCTTTTTTCACTTTATTTACCTTGTTGTTCTTCCTCGTCCTTTTGAAACTTACCTGGAAAGGTTGGTATGAACTACATATTATATTATTAACTGAAAAAAAAAAGCAAAACCTGCTTTTCATATATAAAACAAATCTCACCGGGGATAGGCACAATATCACCCCCTTGATGCAAAAGCCACGACAGGGCTAGCTGGACAGGTGCGTATCCATGCTTCTTTGAGAGAGTTTCAAGCCGCGTATAAATAATTTTGTTCTTGACTAAGTTTTCCTCCGTAAAACGAGGATGAGAAGCCTGAATATACAACACAAAATAATTAAGGAATTCATTGTCCATTTGCCATCCTATAAGAACTGAAGCATTATCATTTGGAAGCTTACCAAGAAACTCTTTTCGGGCAAGGACTCCACAACTGCCTTGCCTCCGAAAAACCCACGCCCAAGAGGACTAAATGGAACGATACCAATTCCAAGCTCCCTGTAATTGGAACGATACTATTTATTGCAGCTGTATAAAATAGGGGTGTTTATACCGGATTTTTGGTTAGTCAAATTTAATAGTAGTTCATTTAGAAACGATTAACCGGACCGGTTATCCGTCAATTTCAGTATTTTACCGGTTTAACGATTAACCAAAATGATGTAGATTTATGTATTTTTTCTAATAGTTAGCAAACAATATACGATTTTACCGATTTTGGTGCGACATTAAAATAATTAACCGTCTAGTAAGATTTTATTGGTTTAGTATGATTCTAACAATTATTTATATAAGTGTACACTTACTTTTTGTAAATCTAATAATAATTAACCCTATAATTATATGTTTATACTAAAAAAATTTAAAATAAAGTGTTTAAACGGTTTTTCCAATTAACTGGATTTCTTAAAATCAATAACTAGAACCAGAACCGGAAAATTAAAACCTAACCGACAAACCACTCCAGTTAACCGGGTTTCCGTTTTTGGTTTCACTCGTTCCGGTCTCGGTTTGGCTGTTCAGGTTTTCTGTCAACATCCCTAAACCCAGCTGAGCTAAGCTTCAAGAGCTAGAGAAAATGTCGGGAGATCTTGCATAAAAGGGCCGCAAGGAGAAAGAGTGAAGCATATCATAACATAACAATGACGAGAGTCAGGAAACAAGAAGAACCAAGCAACAAAATCGCCCACCTGCAAAGAGGAACTATCTCATCCTCAATTTCACGAGTCCAGAGTGACCATTCCATCTGCAAAGCACTAATAGGATGGACCGCATGTGCTCTTTTAATCGTGTCAGCACTAGCCTCAGACAGTCCAATATATTTGATTTTGCCTTCTTCAACTAGTTTCTTCAATTCTCCCATCTGCAACAAATTATAAACATTCGATAAGTATTAGTAACTTGACAGCCCTAACTAAAAGTCAAAGTCAACGCATCAAAACATCGATCTCACCGTTTCTTCTATGGGTATCGATGTGTCAACACGGTGCTGAAAGTAGATGTCGATGTAATCTACATCAAGGCGCTTAAGGCTTGCCTCACAGCAAGAGCGGACATACTCAGGACTTCCTTTTACTACAATTTGACCTGCTATCACTTCTGCAATTCCGAATTTTGTGGACAACTGAACTTCTTCTCTTGGTAATTGCTTCAGAGCCTGCGATATGAAAATCGATATTTTGGGTAGTCAACAAGCAGTTGTTACTAGTCTACCACTCTAAATTTTGAGTCTCTTCGGACATTGGATATATAAATTTGTTGGGCCCAAAACAAAAACGGCAAGCATAAATACAGCAAGAAAGTCACCTTGCCAACAATTACTTCATTCGTGCTGGCTCCATAGGCATCCGCTGTATCAAAGAATGTGACTCCTCTGTTGAAAGCGTGCTTGATTAATGTGGTTGCCTCTTCCTCCGATAGTGCATCGTTGTACAGATCAGTTAAGGTCAAACACCCGAATCCTAGCTTGGAGACCTGGGATACAGAGACCAGATCTGTGATGCTATTGGACACAGATTTGACATAATGATGGAAGTCAACGAATTCGAGAGGAAACAAGAACAGCTCTGGAATGACGGGTAATGCCGTTACTAGTGAAAAAAATGAAGCTAAAATTAATTCTGAAACGGATACTCAAGGTACCTCGAGCCCTTGGCAACCAAGCTTCACCCTTGGAACTTTGAATTCCTGTTGATCCGCCATATCTCTATCTGTAAGCTAGGTGAGCGAACGCGCGGAGTAGTATGACGGATAGAAATTTTCAATAGCGTTGCCGGTGACCATTAAACCAAAATAATTTATGACATTTGTAATACCCATTTTTAGTCAAATTTGATTATTATTTTGTCCCTGATTTTTAAATTTAGTAACATTCAATTTTAAAATTTAGTGACCCAATCATGGAAGAGGGAGATATCCATGATTGAGATGAGCAAAACATAAATATTCTATCCATACTTTATAAGGTTAATACGAACATATAAGGAAACAAAATAACCTAAAGGTTAATTATAATAATGTAAAAGTGTGGTTGTGGAGTCAAAAGTTCAGGGATCGTCGCTCAAGCTAGTTTGTTGATGTCATGAATACATTTTTATATGACGGTGGTTGTGCAAATCTTAATCAAATGTGATATGTACATTTGGAACCATTAGTTTTTTTATAGTTACAGTAATAAATAGTAATAAATAGGTTTTGAACCGAGAATCTTTGATTATAGGATAACACTCTTTTCGTCGCATTGGTGAAAAAGTTATCTCTCATTGACTAGAACGGATAATAAGATTATGATATACATAGACACACAAATAAGAAAGCCCACAACCCAAGAGACTGATGAATATTATATATGATTGAGAGATGTGTGAATCAATACCCAGATGAGAGATAAAAATATGTTCATGGTTGATGATCTTAGCTATTTGAATCCCTTTACTATTCAACAATCTTTTCTTTTTTTATTACCAACTACAAATGACATGCGCCATGTTACCACTTTCTTTTCCGATAATATCTTCAGCATTTAAGTTGTGCACAACCTATTAGTTAGCGCAGCGCTTCGCTTCTTGCGTGTAAGCTCTCCTTACTCCTTGACATAGGAGAACATCCCACCAAAGGAGGAAATCCAGCCTGTATTTCCTCTCCCTGCACTGGTGCGGACGGACTCAAAAACGACGGTTCAAACTGTTTAAAAACGATGATTTTTAACCGTCTTTTATATGATCGTGGTTTTTTGTCACCCGTCTTAAATGACAGTTCGAAAACCGTTTTTTAAGATAATATTAAACGACGGTTTTCGTCGAACCGTCTTTAAAAGCTCTTGAGCGCAAAATAAGCGAATTTAGTCTTCATGCGCCTAGATTAATTTGTAATCTTTGGTGGTGTCTAAGATTCGAACCTGCGACCCATGGTAAAGACGTCCCACGCGTGCACATGCACCCCCTAACCATTATGCTATGGCATCAAACTCGTTTATTTTATGAACAAAACATATATGTAGCATTTTTAACTTAAATCTTTTAATAATTGTAATTCTAGTTGTTATTCAAACTTATGTTCACTCCTATATAAGTTATAATAAGTAGTAAAATATCGTAATAGGTAAATAAGCAACGTATTATATACATACTAAAGCTAGATATTATAAGATTACATATACGTACATATAGTTACAATGTTAATTATAAAAAGACTGTAATTTACTAAAATAATTAATAAATGTTAATTATAAAATAGAAATTTTTTAAAATTATATACACATATAATATCTCATACCTATTTTATGAATTTTAACCATCATGTAAACTAATTTAAATATTTATTACTTTATACTATTTTTCAAATTTTTCAAATTTGTGTTTAAACATATTTTAAAAAGTTGCAATAAAAGAGTTTTAAGAGACGGTTCATTCAAAACAGTCTTTTAAAATCTAAGATAAAATGACGGTTAACGAAAAACTGTCTTTTTTTAAGGTTTAAAAACGACGGTTCCGTCGAAACCGTCTTTTAAAATGAAACCGCGAGATAATAAATGACGGTTCACCAATAACCGTATTTTAAATAGATAGTATAAAAGACAGTTCTTCTACAACCGTCTTAAAACATGTCTTACCGCAGAAAAAATAGCTTTTAAACGACGGTTTGTCATCAACCGTCTTAAAAAGTCACCCGCGCGCGCGGAAGGAGGTATTTAAGACGGTTTTAGAATCGCGCGAGCCACCTCTATGCTTTAGATACGGTTATGTTGTAAACCGTCGTTTATTAGTCGTATTTTTTAATCATTTTTCTACTAGTGCCGCCCTATATAGTATGTAAATTATTACTTTGCAGAGGCAAGCCAACCACATCTCTATCCCTTCATTTCCTCTCCTCTATTCTCTTAATTACCCAATAATATCGGAGTTAATTGTTCTCATTTCTCTTACCTTTTCACCCACTTTTGGCTCTCTATCTCACCACCACCTTGTTTGCTTCTTTCTTCCCTACTACCAACTTTCTCTTCTACAACTTGCTTCATGAAAATGGCCTCCCAAATTTCTTCTCCTCCCCCAGGCGCTAGAACGATGCATTATAGGGAAACTCTTTGTTCAACCAGGAATTTCCCATATCACCTTGCTACATATCCTCTCGGACCCATGGAACCCATTTGGAGGTTCCGAATTCACTAAGGTCGAGTCCGGTGTCTTCCTCGTAGACTTTGAAGCGGCTGATGCGATGCATCCGATATTGGTTGGTGGCCCGTGACATGTTAAGAGATTTCTCTTCGAAGTCCAACGAATGGAACCCGGTGTCTCCATACCACATGATCGAGGAGTTTAGGTGGACCGTTTTAGGTAAGGATCTTTGATGTCCCTCCCTTTATCTGTAATGGTAGATTTATCGAGCTTGTTGCTACTAAAATGGCAGGTTCTGCGGCTTTATGGATGATCCTACCTCTGTGGATTTTAAGTATTTACACTTCATGATCATGGTGAAAATCACTTGTCTTATCCTCCATTGCATGCCGCATAAGGAGGATGGTAAATTCTATGGTTTTAATGTCTTCTACTGCATGCCAAGGATTTGTGTTAAGTGTTGATTGTTTACGCATGCTTCTAAGTTGTGCCCTAGTGTCTTGAAATGGGAGAAGTTGGATGCCTTAGATCCGTGGTTGTCTACCAAAATTTTACTTGCTAGGTATAATTTACAAGAAGTCATACACCAGCAACATAATTGGATGTTCCTCTACTATTTAGAGCTAGGCAACCATTCAGTCTCCACCGCATTGGGGCTAGCTCATCAAGTTCCAACTCCCCAGTCCTTGTGGAAAAATCCCTTCACCGGACAAGTGACACCACCCTCGAGCTTGAAGCTGGACCTGCATGGTAAGAGGTCGTTTCATGGACTTGCAGCAGAAGCGAGTAGAGAAGAGGGTTGGGATCTGTTTCTTCTTGAGGCGCAACGCTAGCCCTAGAAGCAAGAAGTGGCGTCCTCTAGTACAGGCCTATCTACGGTGAGGCAGTCCAGGAATGGAAAGGGAGTGAAACTGGTGGGCGGGAGTGCAGCTTTTAGGAAACCTATGATTCAGTAGCTTGGGTTGATCGGTTGCTTTGGTTTGTTTTGATGGATTTTGGTGTTCATGGTTGTTGGTTTAGTTAGTATGGTTTTGTGTAATGTTCAGAACTCTTTATTTTGGTTGGTGGATTTTGGTTTTGTATGTATTAATTGGATATATAAATTTTTCTGGGTTTCATTCTTAACTTAATAGTTTAGCTGGATTTGCTATGATCTTGTGATGTCGTAGTACCAATTCGGAACATCCCATGCTGGATTAGTTACATATAGGCTCTGTTCGGCATGGCTGTTTTGGCAACATTTTTGCAGCATATTTGGTAGCAGGTTTGCATTGGCATATTTGCTAGCAGGTTTGCGCTGGCATATTTGTAGCTGTTTTGAAAACTGTTGTTTGGTAGTGCGGCATATACGCATCATATTTGGTTAAGTTAGTCATATGTAATGCGTTTACCGGATCTGTATTACAATTACAATTATTATATATACTACATAACTTTAGTTTGTTAGTAAAATAAATAAAAAAATCAAAAACAATATATTACTATGAGTATTTACTTTATAATAAAAAACTTGAGAAACCAAAGAAAATAAAAAAAGTTATATAACTAATAAAATTTGAATTTGAATTATTTAAGTAAAAATTGTAACTTCTAAACAATATATTGTTATTTCTTAATTTTATAATTCTTACAAATATAAAAGTGTAAAAAAAAAGAACAAGTGTTTCAAATTTACTAGTAATGTTGTGTGAATTTATTTAGTGAAATTGTAACTTTTAATAATATATAATATGTTTATAACTTTGTATGTTAATAAATTTATATATTCATATTTTTATATACTTTTTTAATATTTTAATTCATATATCAACAAGTGTGTATATTTATTGGTTTTTTAAATTTTATTAATCTATGTGGTATTACAAATAATATACTATTGTAAATTAGTATTATTAATGTGTTTTTTTAATTTGGCAAAATAAGTAGTACTATTTTTTATAAATTATTTGAAGCATTGTGTAATTTGTAACAAATAAAATAACTTGTAAAAAATGTCATAAGATGTAATTGCATTATGAAGGGAGAAAAGAAGCGGAAGTGAAAGTGCGGAAATGAAAAATTAGCATTTGTTGTAGGCATTTATGTTGACATTTATGATTTTTTAACCGAACAGCAAAACAAATAAATGAGTCCAAAACAGCATATACTGGTGTATTTATGCTGTCCATTTATGCTAGAAAAAATGGTGCCGAACGCTACCATAGTGGTGGCAGTGATCATAACTAATCTATTTTGCTGGTTGCAACTAGGTTTTGTTTGCTAATGATGGGGACTAGCTTTACGTGTCTTGTGTTTCGTTAGTGTAGATGGTGGATTGATGACAAAACAGGGTAAAAAGAAATAAAAAACGTTTTACCTTTGTCAAGCTTAAGGAATCACGTTTTGTTTGTTCGATTAAGTCACAAACATTTATGTTTAGAGGCAATAAGGAAACTTACACATTAACGTTAACTTTTATGTCAAAGTTAATTATAAAGAATATATATACTTATATTAATTACCAGAGTACCAAAAGAAAAGAAAATTCATTTCATAGTTCGCAATGTATCCGGTTTTCAAAACTTATTTTTCATATGCCATGGAAAAGTTTCACAATTCGCAATGTAACCGTACTTCATGAAATAGTGACTAATTACCCCTTATCAAGTTCACATATGTCCTTTTTTAAATATTAAAAAAAATTGAAATACATAAAAGTATAAATAATATAAAAGTATTTAAAAGAGTGATAAAAATAAAAACTAAATAACAAAAGAAGATGTAAAATTGAATAAAAATAATAATTCCTAAATATTAAATATGCGCAAAATAACATATTAAATTTGTAATTAAAAGCAAAAGGCTAATTTTGATTATTAAAGAAAAGTTAATGGCATATAGAGTAGATTTTTTAATTAATATTATATGCAACAACTCATCATATATTAGATTAGTTTTGTTTATAAAATTTCATATAGTTCTTATTAATTTAATCATATCTAACCATAATTACAAATGTTTTAATGAAGAGAAAACTCATAATTAATCGAAAAAAAGGTAAAAAACAATGACGAAAAATTAATTGTTTAAAGTTTTGTGTATGTTTAATATTTTGAGATATTAATTTTATTTCAATGTTATATATTGTTAGTTATTTTTATAATTTTTGATATCTTGAATAATTTTGTAATTATGTATACTTTTTTAGTATTTGAATTTATTTTTGAAAAATTTCATAATTTTTTGTAATTGTCTATACTATACTTTTTGCTTCTTAGATAATTAATAATAATGATTTATATTTTTATAATTAACTTTGACATAAAAGTTAGCATTAATGATGTAGTAAGCTTCCTTATTGCCTCTAAACTTACTTAACTTTGTGCCTTCATCATCTGGACAAACAAACGTTTGTTCCTATGATAATATGAAATGAAAATGGTTGAATGGACTTAAGATAATAAAACCTATTAGTTAGGAGCACACTTCATTACAACCAAGCACAATTAAAGGAATTGGTGAGAATCAATCAATGATTATTAATTTATTTCTGTTCTATGAACCCAACGATATCAAAAAATCTTTTCCTTACAATATGGTTTCAAAGAAAAATTTATGAATTCTCTTTAGTTGCCCATTGATATGTATCCATTCAATATATAATAACATAATATATATATGACGATGCATCAAAATCCTTTAATCTTCGGGATGCTCTGCTCATACTTGAAGAAGTTATAAGGATCAACCTCGGCCTTGACATGAAGCAACCTCCTCACATTCCCTTTGAAATAATCAAGTGCAAACCCTATGCTTCTGTTAGCATTGGTGCCAATGTCAAGATCCCTGTAGTTCAAGAACGCCTCCCTCGGTCGTTTTGATACGTAGGGCGTCAACGTATCATATAGGTCTCGTACTCCATTCACCCTTGTGTTTTCAACATCCAGCTCATCTTCACTCCAAAATGTAACGTACTGAACCTCAAATAAGTTACCAGCTCTGTGTGGGAATGGAGTTGCGTTTTCTGAGATTTCGCTCATCTTTCCTCCGTAGGTATTGAACTGCATGAGCACATTGGGTCCCACCTCAATCATCTTCTTCCAAATTGCTTCCCATCCTTTCTTGGGTATTGGTTTCTTAACGAAATCTGATTTGTTCTTGAAGTAGGTTGGTACAATGGTCCTGTTTAGCATCAGCTCTAGAGGGGTGCCTGCATTACAATTAAGAATATTGTCATCACACAATTGATTTTGTGTAGTATAGTAAGTACGTATAGTAATATATGCAAATATAGTTAATATAGATAGAGATGTAAACCTTTAGGTGAAGAAGAAGCCCAATATAAGGTTGACTGAGCCCACGTCATCTCAACGACGTCGTTAGGTTGTAGACCCAACAAGGGAATGCGGCTGTTGACCATGGGAAGGAGACTGTCAGATCGACCAAGGTAGAGGCCAAAGAACATTATAGCAAGAGATGTTTCGCCTGAGCCAAAAGGTTGTGGCTGCACTCGAATGAAGAGGTTCGGGTTTAACTCGGTCCCGACTCGTTGCCATTGATCCACAATGTCAGTAGCGCCTTGATCCAGTGTTCTTCGAACGCCAAAAACTGTGATGGTTTGTGGAACCTCAACGAGCTTGATTTTCCATGAGAGGACAACGCAGAAGCTAGGTGCCCCACCGCCTCGGATTGCCCAGAACAGATCTTCCCCCATTGTCTTTCTATTGAGCATTTTACCATTGGCATCCACTACCTTGAAAAACATAGTTAAAAATATATTAGAGCCGAGATTTCGCTCCACACACTTTCCAGCATAGGATAAAAAATTCATAGGGAAAGAACATACACGCCACCGCTAAATTAAGTGACCAAGAAAAGAAAATGTGCTTACCAGGGCATCTTCTACATGGTCAACCGTCAAACCATACTTCCTGATAAGATTACCATACCCGCCACCGCTAAAATGACCGCCAACCCCAACGGTGAAACAAACACCACCAGGAAAAGCAAGTGTATTGTTACTCTTTTTAGCTATGGCATAGTAAAGCTCTCCAAGGATGGCACCGGACTCAACCCATGCGGTTTTCCCCTTGATGGTGATTTTCCGAAGGTTGAACATGTCAAGAATGACAAATGGCACTTTTGAAACATATGACAACCCTTCATAATCATGGCCACCGCTTCTGATCCTGATCTGCAAACGGCTGGAGTTTGCGCAGGTGACAGTGTATTGAACGTCAGTGAAGCGTCGAGCGGCGACGATGGCTAGCGGTTTGGGAGTGGTAGAGCGGTTGAAACGTTTGTTCACGAGATGGGCTTCGAGAATGGACTGAAAAGATGGGTTACTAGAGGTGTAGACGGTTTTGGAAACGTTCTCGGGAAGACATTTGAGGAATTTCTTTAAGGAGTTAGCTGGGGATGAAGCAGCAGAAGATGGGTTGAAGGTGGAGATTAGAAGAGAGAGGTGATGGCAAGTGGCAGAAAGCTTGCAAACTTCATTTTTTTTTTCTTTCGGATTACTACTTAACAGAAAGAGTTCTTATGGCTAATTAGCTGGGTAGGATTTAAAGGGGCATAAACATGTTAATTTCCTTGACGGGATTTTTGAAGGGGCCTCTGGACATGTTAATTTTGTTTTGATCAAGACATATTGGTGTTATTATATAGGGATCGATCAATATATTTAGATGGTGTTATATGATTCTGAAAAATCAAAGGGCTGACCTTTCCATTAGAATATTATTGAACTGACTCTTCAAAATTTGAAAATCGATCGATTGTGAAGGATTTAGTTTTAGTTGCTAGCTAGCTGTCAATGAGGATCGATCCATTTTAGAGAGAAAAAAGAGGTTTGGGTTTTAAGTAACCTGACAACTTCGTGCATGGACTGTCTTCTTAATTAGATGAAATTTCAAGACCTGTGAACAATTGGGTTATAAAATTGGATTTCTACACGTCTCGTTCCTCCAACTATTATATTTATTCTTGTACAATAATAAGGGCTCAGAGTATTAACTAAACTATAACCCAATTAATTGTAACAGATCGAGCGTTGCAGTAATTGTTTAAAGGAAGACTAATCTGAGTTATATTTTACTATTATAAGTTTATGACAGTGCTACTCTCAATTATGATAATTATTAAGAATTTATTAAACATTAATTGGAACCTACTTGGAAGCAGTCCATGCATCAACGCATATCTACATGCACGGCGCACAGCTAATAAAAACATAGTAGTATAATACGAATGCTAAACGTGCGCCGCAGGCAGGAATATTGACAAGTTATAATCACGTAGTCTTTTGTTGAATGATATAATCACAATCACATGGTCAATATTAATACCGTCCACGTTATCGTTACTAACATATAGTCAATAAAATAATAGGGATATACCATATTAATACTCATGTATCGTTAACTGATAATGTTTCAGCTATTATTAGTTATGCTATTATTACGTGTAGGTTTGCCATTCCATTATAAATAATCACAACTTATTATATATTGTATAAATACTAATTCGTTCTTATCATTTCAAATGATCATCGTTATCATGATCGGATGTTGAATAAGCCCACTCTCTATACTGCCTTTTATAACAAATTAAATCCATATAATTATTATGTTTGAAAAGGCATCACTGATCGTTGGTATTTAACTTGTTCCATTCTTACTATTTCCATATGAAGTTGCCGACGAATGAGATGGGAAAATCATCAACCCATAAAAAGAAGTGGAAGTATACGATTGAGCTGTTAATAGTGCCAAGTCCCTAATCCTAGTTTAACTAAGGTTAACATTCTCAGCCAGATTCAGTCTGAGATGGAGACACATGATGTTAGGATGGTTGTATTAAGTATTTGCCCCCATATTCTGTAACTTATGTTATAGCCGTTAGTACTTGTTAGCCGGGGCTATTAGTATTAATAGCCTAAGTCTTTGTATAGTCGTCACGTTTCTGTAATTACTCTCACTCTCTCTTTCTCTCTTTTGTTCGTCTTCCTCTCTTAATCAAGATTCCCTTTCTTCTCTGTGTGTTGTCGACTCTCTCATTCTTGGGAAGTTTGCGAGTCTAGTGGCTGAGACATTCGAGATCTGCTGGGTCTTTTCATGGTACCAGAGCCACCGAATTGAAGACGTGAATCGTGTATTCAAGAAGCGGAGCCTCGTCGAAGCAAGCCAGCAACCTTCCCAAAATCGCAATGTCGGACGACCACAACAAAAAGAAAGATATCGGAGAAGAAAAGGAGGAAAGTAGCACAGCGAACGAAAATAAGAAGATGGAGAAGATGGATAGCTCAGATCCGCTCTTCCTCTCAAACTCGGAACAGCCCGGTACGTTCCTAGCCGAGAAATTCGATGGAACGGGTTTTAGGGCTTGGAAGAGGGAGATGATGATCGCTCTGGATGCTAAGAGTAAGCTAGGGTTCGTGGAGGGAACGATTGAAAAACCTTCCGAAGACGACCCTAAGTTCAAGGCCTGGAAGCGGTGTAACTCAATGGTGACTTCTTGGATCTTGGCAAGCTTGAATAAGGAGACGGCGAAGAGTGTGCTCTACTGTACCACCGCTGCGCAATTATGGAAGGAGCTAGCGATGAGATTTGAGGAATCTAACGCGGCCCAAGTTTATTCTCTTCACCAGACGCTTAATCAGATGAGGCAAGAAGGAGACACCATTAGTGCATACTACACGCGGATGAAAGAAGTTTGGGATGAAATCGATTCAACCGAAGAAATCCCTAATTGTACGTGTCAGGCGGCGTCTGGATACAAGGAAATTTTCAGAAGACAAAGAGTCATACAGTTTTTGATGGGGGTGAGCGAGAGATTTGCAATCGTGAGAGGGAACGTACTTATGATGAGTCCCCTTCCATCCATAGAACAAGTCTATTCACTCTTGGTCCAAGAAGAGCGACAAAAGATTGTTTGTGGAACCGGGAAAGGGGAACAAGGAGCTGGAACAGGAGCGTTATCTTTCTCGGTGGACAATTTCAAGAAGGGATCCAAACCACCCTACCAGAGTAAAGATGGGAGACGGAATCTTGCGTGTACCCACTGCGGGAAAAACGGGCACACAATCGAAAAATGTTACCAAATACACGGGTTTCCTACATTCTGGAAGAGGGGAAAGAAGTCCACCGCTGCAGTTTCAGATGGAGGGCAAACTTCGGTAAACCCGGAAGAACATGGGAGCACCAAAACCTTCACATTGGAACAAGTTAACCAACTCTTGTCACAATACTCAAAGAATCAACAGATGGAAACAGAACAAGGAATTTCCTCTTGCAGTTTTGTCGGTATTGTCTCCAACCCTAAAACTCCAACATGTTTGACTAATGATCTGAATGAATTTGTTGATTCCAATCGCACCGTGAATGATACAGATTATATTTATGCATCTCAGCTAGACTCCACAAAAGGTAGTGATAAGAAAGAAAATCATAAATATTGCATCTGTGATGAACATACAATTTCATTGATTAACTCTGATGATTATGATCTACCTGTTTGCTTGGTTGCTGAGATAGGAAGAAATATAAACTGCAATTCTATGAGTGATTCTGATAATGCTAGGAAAAATGAAGGAACACACACAAACTGTAACAGGCGTAATCTGATTAACAGATGGGTTTTAGACAGTGGTGCCACGGAGCACATGTGTTGTGACTTGTCAAGATTTACTAGCTATAGACATTTGAATCAGGTGCATACCGTGGGAATGCCAGATGGACACCCACAACATGTTAAAATAATTGGAGATGTTAAGATAAACCAAAACCTTACTTTGAAAGATGTGCTGTTTGTGTCCAACTTTAAATTTAATTTGATTTCTATAAGTAAGCTGGCCAAACAGTTGAAAGGGAGGTTTTGTTTTGATGATACCTGCTGTTTGTTTCAGGGATGTAACACAAATCATGAACAAGAAGTTGGGAGAATTTCAGATGGGTTGTACTTGTTGAATGAAAACTTTATGTGTAATCATGCTCTGGATTTACCTTTGGTTGTTTGTAATACGGCAGACTTGCTGGTAGAAAGCTATGATTCTAAAGATACAGTAGGATTGTGGCATCATAGAGTAGGTCATGTACCAATAGGAAAGTTAAAGAAAATGTGTCTGTTTGATAAAAGATTGGGAAAGGAACATTTTCTTTGTGAATCCTGCTGTAAAGCGAAGAGTCATAGACAACCTTTTCCTGTTAGTACAACCAGATCAAAGGAAATCTTTGGTTTAATACACATAGATCTGTGGGGACCATATGGGACCAAGACTTATGACAACTATACATATTTCCTTACTTTTGTTGATGATAAGTCTCGTGCAACCTGGGTACATTTAGTGTCTCACAAATCTTCTTGTTTTTCTGTGATTAAACATTTTATAGAAATGATTAGAGTCCAGTTTAATAAAAGGGTAAAGATAATCAGAAGCGATAATGCATATGAGTTAGGGGCTTCAAGGGAAGGCATAGAATATTACAAAGAAAAAGGAATACAACACCAAACTTCTTGTGCACACACTCCCCAACAGAATGGCATAGTTGAAAGAAAACACCGCCACATCTTAGAAACAGCTAGAAGCTTAATGTTCTATTCAGGCTTACCTATGAAATTTTGGGGAGAAAGCATCCTTACTTCTGTTTATCTCATAAATCGAATGCCTTTAGACATACTAGATGGAAAAAGTCCTTATGAAATGCTGTATGCACAGCAACCTGATTACCAAGCCTTGAAATGCTTTGGCTCTCTTTGTTTTGCTCATATAAACTCACCTCAACATGACAAATTCGCTGCAAAATCAGTAAAATGTGTGTTCTTAGGATATCCACCGAACAAAAAGGGATTCAAGTTGTTTGATTTGGACAATGACAAAGTCATTATCAATAGGGATGTGCAGTTTTATGAGCATGTGTTTCCTTTTAGACATAATCAGCACATAACTTCTGAAACAGAAAAACATGCACAAAGTTCTAATAAACCCCTGACAGAGAAAGAAAATGAGAAAAATCCAATAAGAAGACATCCATTGGTAACAGAAGACATTGAAGAAGAACATGAAAACACTTTTGTTACTGACAACGTTTGTGGAGAATCTGTAGAACAGGTAACAGAAGAAACAGAAGAAGCAGAACAAGAAGAGGATACCACAGTAGGGAACTCACAAGACCAGAATGAACACACTGGAGTCAACCTGAGAAGATCAACAAGGGACAGACAAATCCCAGGCTATCTGCAAGACTATGTTCTCGGTGCAATGCCAACTGCAGAAACAGGGAAGTCCTCTATCTCTTTCACTTCACACAAAGAACCTTTTCCTTTGCTGCAAAATAAAACAAAATTTGAATATGATAACTGTGATTCCTTTACTGCATTACTGCATGATAGACTTTCTGTTTTAGCACAGAGAAGCAATCTGACTGATAATAACTATGTTTCTGCTATAGTACAACCTAATGAGGTAATCATTATGTCTCAAACTAGATCAGAAGGAGACTTATACTCCAACTGCTGTAGTGCTAGAACAGAAAAGGGAACAGAACCACAAGATTATCATGAGGCAAAAGAAAGTGAGAATTGGGTGAAAGCTATGAAAGAAGAAATAGAGGCTCTAGAAAGAAATAAGACTTGGGACATAGTTGAGTGTCCAGAGGGTAAGAAACCAATAGGTTCAAAATGGGTCTTTAAAATAAAATACAAGGCTGATGGTTCTTTAGAGAGATACAAGGCAAGGCTTGTTGCAAAGGGGTATAATCAGAAGTATGGGATAGATTATCTAGAGACCTTCTCACCCGTAGTGAAATTTACTACCATTAGAGCTATTGTAATTCTTGCTGTTAAGAGAGGGTGGGGAGTTGATCAACTAGACATCAATAATGCATTCCTCCATGGAGACCTCCATGAGGAGGTCTACATGGAGCTGCCCTTGGGATATGAAATGAGCAGAAAAGGAATGGTATGTAGGCTGCGAAAATCTCTTTATGGGTTAAAGCAAGCCTCGAGGCAATGGCATGAGAAATTGAGTGGGTTCCTTCTGAATTTGGGTTTTGTGCAATCCTTGAATGATTATTCGTTGTTCATTAGGAAAAACAAAGAGAAGATAGTCATTCTTGCTGTTTATGTTGATGATCTTTTGCTTACAGGAGATGATGAGGAAATGATATATTTTGTAAAACAGAATCTGGATCAAAAGTTCAAAATAAAAGATTTGGGTAGCCTGGGGAGTTTTCTTGGGATAGAGTTCTTTAGGACAAAGCAGGGCATGGTTCTGTTACAAAAGGGTTATACAGAAGAACTTATTAGAGAATTCGGGTGTGAGAAATTGAGAAACACAGTAGCTCCATTAGATCTGAATGTAAAGCTATTATTGGAAGATGGGAAACCACTTTCAGATCCCATGCTATACAGAAGACTGATAGGAAAAATGAATTTTCTGACACACACTAGACCTGATTTGTGCTTTAGTGTACAGCTCTTGAGTCAATTTTTGAATAACCCGACAGAAGTGCATATGAAAGCTGCTTTGCATACTCTTGCATATATCAAAGGAACTTCTAATTATGGACTTATGCTCAGTAGTTCTAAGAACTTTGAACTAGTTGCTTATTGTGATTCGGATTGGGCTGGATGTCCAAATACAAGAAAATCAATAAGTGGATTTTATATTGAATTGGGTGGTTGTGCTCTTTCTTGGAAATCGAAGAAACAGACTAATGTGGCTCTCTCTTCTGCAGAGGCAGAATACAGAGCTTTGAGGCAGACTGTAGCTGAAGTAAGCTGGTTAACCAGATTGTTGCATGAGCTGGGAATTGAAGGGATCCAACCTATTCCTCTCAGATCAGACAGCCAGGCAGCAGTACACATAGCCAGAAATCCTGTGTTCCATGAAAGAACCAAGCACATTGAAGTGGATTGCCACTTTGTCCGCCAGAAGTTGCAAGAAGGCCTAGTTCGAGTTGAGTTCATTCCATCTCAGTACCAGTTGGCAGATGTATTCACCAAGGCTTTACCTGGGCGTGCCTATCCATTGATTCTGGAGCAGCTGAATGTTGAAGCAGTGCATAAACAGCAATCGAATCCTGAGTCCAAGCAGCACAACCATCAGAAGCAAAACAAACCTTGAGGATGTTCGTTTTGAGGGGGGCTGTTAGGATGGTTGTATTAAGTATTTGCCCCCATATTCTGTAACTTATGTTATAGCCGTTAGTACTTGTTAGCCGGGGCTATTAGTATTAATAGCCTAAGTCTTTGTATAGTCGTCACGTTTCTGTAATTACTCTCACTCTCTCTTTCTCTCTTTTGTTCGTCTTCCTCTCTTAATCAAGATTCCCTTTCTTCTCTGTGTGTTGTCGACTCTCTCATTCTTGGGGAAGTTTGCGAGTCTAGTGGCTGAGACATTCGAGATCTGCTGGGTCTTTTCACATGAGGACTGAAGAAAATAATTATCCCAAAGTTCCCTTGGAAAAGCTGTAGTGGGCGGTAAGGATATGGAGTATTTTGTTGGGTCCATGCGCACTATTAGGGGTCATGGAAGCGTTAATTTAGATGGTGGTTTTTCTCATTGTCCCTTGTGTGGTGTATGTAGGTTTGTTGTGGGTTGTTCTCAGTTTTATAATCTCGGGGGCAAATAGTGATGTTTGAGCGGTCTGTAACTCTAAGCCTTCTTGTTTGTTAGCTGGTGAAGTATTTAGGGATGGGCTCATAAGTGCTCGTATCGGATGTGGTGGGCAACTTTCTTTTTCCTCCTCAGACTTTTTCCCATAGATTTTGCTTAGGAAGTTTTAATGAGGCCCAATTGTAACCCATATACCTTCTATTTTTTAATATGACTATATGCCCAAATTATAAAAAAATATATATATACTACATATGGATGTATGGGGGTATAAGATCAAGGGAGGCAACATAAAATTTGCCTCCAAATAGAGATCAAAAGGGGCGAGCAATCTGTTGCCTCTAATTTCATGATCAACGGGGGCGAGTTTATTTATTGCCTCTGTTATCCCGATCAACGGGGGCGACCACATATATTTTGCCTCTGTTGGTATATCACTCGGTGTCAGCCTACGGCCTCATTGGGGCGATATGATCTAGGTCGCCTTCATTGTTTAGCGTCTACTCAGGGGCAACTTCGTCTAGTCGCCTCCGTTGTTTTTATTAGTAAATTTTCAGAAAAAAGATGTTCCTCCACGCTTGCTATATGACTTCTTCAGCGCTTCGTATTCTCGCCTAACTCAACCTCGTCTTCATACTCCCTCCATCTTCATCTCGGCAGGGTGTTACTCTGAGCTCTATCAGTATCGGTCTACTTGTTAAATTTGGGGCAAATTTCAGATATTAGGGTTCTATCTCCATCTCTATCGATCTTCTATTGAACATAGCGATAAGCTTCGTCAAGAGCTGGTATGTAATGGAGGTTTGTTTAATTCAGATATTAGGGTTTTATCTCCATCTCTATCGAATCTGCCTGCATCGACTTGTACACATGCTCCAAGATGTCTATGATCCCAAAGTAGAGCACCACCTCATACGACTCCCTGCTCCTACAAGGGATCATTAGGTTTCCGAACCCACCTGGCACCAACTGATCGAAATCACTCCGTCGTACCATCTGCTCTGCTTTTGCTGGCATGTTTGCCCCTAGTCTGATCAATGGTTTCTGGCCAGCAAGGACACGATCCAAGTCCCTAAGTTCTACCTCAAGAAAGCGACAACCACGCATGAAAGCGACATGGTATGTCATGGAGGTTCATATTTCTTTTGAAATGGTAACCTTTTGTGTTTTGAGCTGTTACTTTTAGACATTGGTGATGATTTTATCCGTTTACATGTAGCTGTTACTTTTAGACATTGGTGATGAATGCGTTGAAGCAAGCTTGCAAGGCCTTTGAAGTATCGGAACTTCTAGCGACAATAGTACTGCTCAAATTGTACTTGTCATTTGAACGGATAGTAATCAGAGAGTTCATTTGGTTCAGGCATACAGAATTTTGAGACCTAATCGTTTCTAGGAGAATAAGACTAGTAGTCAATAGTACTGCTCAAATGTTTTTTGGGGGATGAGTAAGTAATATCGGAAGATCCAAAGTAAGTCAAACCACAAGGGGATGAAAGCTAGTGATAATTGCTCAGACCTGTAAAATCTTTGTAGTCTTTTCTCAGTGTTCTTGTAATCTTCATCATCAATCTGTTTTAGGAATATTATGTAGAAGAATGGGTCTGTATTTCACAAGTTTCTGGATCAACTGTGGGATTATGTTTTCTTTTCCAATCTCAACAAACTTCCCACTTTACACAACTATTATAGACTTGGTGCACAGGAAACAAGGAGGTGACCATTGGCTACCAAATTGATATCAAGTAGTAGAGATGGTGTTGTCAAGGTTTGGAATGAGAAGGATACTATTTCAGCATGGTCAGCATTAGCGGCTCATCTATATATATATTTGGTCCTCAAATAGGTAACAGAAATATTGTATATTTATGCAATAAAGTTCGGGTAAAAAAAGCGTGTGCTTAGACCTTGGAACTTCATTTAAAAGGAAAAATTGATTGCTGCACAGTGGTCTCTGTACAGTTGCATGTAAACAAAATACTGATGTAGGTATTAGGTTGATTTCTTTTAAAGATTTATGTCTTCCTGCAGCATAATACTGATGTAGGTATTAGGGTGATTTCTTTTAAAGATTTATGTCTTCCTCCAACATAATATAATTTTGTTGTGATGAAATGTTCTGCTTGCTTGATGGCCGAGCAATATGGCTCTAAGGATTCATGTTCTTGATATATAAAGAGTGATGACTTCTAGCCCTATGGGTCTTTTGACGTTTTTTTTTTAGTTTTTGGGTACTCAAGGCCTTTGATTCTTTTCTAACCGGAGATATCATCAACTATTTTTTGTTACAAAATGTGAGACTCTTGAATTTTAATTAGGTCTTTCGCGTACGACTCCTTTTTCATCAAGCTTGTTAAAAATAGTCCCCGGTGTTTCAAAACCCAACATAACCAGTCTGTTTCACCTTGTGAAATACACAAATAAGCCTTATAATAGTAATTTAATTCTTGATGTTTCACCTTGTGAAATACACAGATAACCAGCCTGTTTCAATAATATGTGGGTTCCCTTTTGTCCAAATTCATAAGTTCTCTGGCCTAGTAGAAGACAGTGTGGTTATAATAATGTCTTGGACAGCTCCACTGCTTATCAGATTGTGGCGTGTATACAACAGTTTGTCCATTTTACTGATGCTACGACTTTGTTGCACTTTTGCAGCCGGCTCCTGAAACTTTTGAGTTATTTGATGATATAATTTTACTGGCTGAGGGGAAGATTGTATACATGGACCATGTTCTTCTGCTCTTGATTTCTTTGAACGAAGATAGATGATATTCAGAGCAAAATTTGCAATTGAAATGTTTGTACATGCATCTGTTTATGATGTATGTAAGCTAGATATAACAGAAACCATATATAACATAAACCATATATTAATCTGTTTAGATACTATTTTGGTGTGCAACCTGATGTGCATATTTCTCAGCTCGGCCTTTTCTCCTTCATCACCATATATTAATAGAAACAAATTAGTAATCACAAACAAATTGTTAGTGCAACAGTCGATTTCTCTCCTATGTACTCCTACACAAACAAATTGTTAGTGCAACAGCCGATTACTCTCATATGTACTCCTACACAAACAAAGTGTTAGTGCAGTAGTCGATTACTCTCCTATGTACTCCAACACAAACAAATTAGTAATCACAACCAATTAGCCATTAATGCTAACCATATGCTGCTGGTCAACAGAATATATATATGTGCTGGTATTTTGAAAATGAAGTAAAAAGGCAGAATTACAAGATGCACGTCATGCTTACCCCAGTGGCCATACAAGCTTTTTTGTTTTATATGAAAGAAATAGTGTATGGTATGGTCCTTAAGAGAACCATGGAATATTAATATGTCTTGTTAAAGCTAGATTAGTGTTTGAAAGTTGGCCCTGATGAAATTCACAGGCCCCTTCGCTGAAATAGGCAGCAGGAGAAGAAGCATAACAGGTGATATTCCCTTTTCTCTTATTTATATGTGTGAGCTATGATTACATTCGATTAACTAACACTGTTTACTTTATACTAGTTTGATTATCTTAACTCAGAATTTTAACCTTATATATCCCTTCACTCAACCTTACACTTATGTTATTTTAGTGTTTTGAGGTATGAGTTAAACTCCACTTCTTTTGACTCCCATCTTTATGGAGCGTACTTCAAAATGGGTGTCGAGAATGATGCTGACGTTCTTCAAGTCACCTCTTCATGCCAAAGTCCATAATACAAGTGTTGCTCTCAAGTTTATCACTACTACTGAAACAACCATATCAACCATTAAGTAAAAATATTATAATCATTGCAGTAAAGTTTAAAGCAAAGTGGGATATTATTGAATTCTTATGTGTTGTTAAGCAAAGAAAATACAATATTCATTTGAATGAAAGCTTGAATTCTTCTATGTTGTTACTGTTACTATTGACATTGGAAATTGTTGTTATAACTACTAATTCATCCAGGTTATATAATCACATTCATCGAGTGAGCTTGTGTTCAGGTACCAGCCAGAGATCGGCATCTTGAAATGCTAATACATTGTGTTTGTAATTTTTATATATAGTATGATATTTATCTATTTATTATGTATATCCTCAGTGCAGCGCTGATGAAAGAAAAGTATAAAATTAAGAAAAACGTATGGGTATTCATTCTAATCCCAGTTACCTCATCAGAAAGTTTCATATTTACATATGAGATAGAGTATCTCTGCTAGCTGGTATATGTGTATTTTTATACAATTCATCAATGTTTATGATTGCTTGGTTTTCTTGTTTGTTTTGTTGTTTCTGTATCCCATCACTCTATTCTGTAAAGTATGTCAATTCAAACTAATTCCAGTTAACTCCTATCTCCTGGTATATATTGATTTGCTTTTATCATGACATATCAGTGCAGGTTGAGCTCGTTTCAACATCATTTGGCAAGCTCTTCTTTCCTCCAGGCTTAAGGATGATGAATTTTGTAAGATTCAGTTGGGACTCTATTATTGTGGTTTTTGCTTTCTTTCTCTGTCTTTCTTGGATATCAGCTCATAATTTAGAGTTCGCGCGGGTGATCATGTGATTCAAACATCATGTTAATGTATGTGTCAACAATGTCTAGCACAAATGACATGAAGCTTGATGAAGAGGTATGCAGAGCTTGATATATTTTCTAGCTCAGTTTTTCCCTTCATCATTCTCCATTCTTCTGTTTCATCCATATTATTGCTTTCAGCATTTCCCTTTGACGGATGACCTAATTTTTAGTAAATTTAGGTAAGACTTGGCGAACTTGAAGCTGAGTTGGTAGAGATGAACTCAAACAATGAGAAACTACTGTGCTCATATAATGAACTGTTAGAATATAAGCTAGTTTTACAGAAGGTGTGTTATTATTCACGTCTCTCTATCTCCTTCTCCTATCAAGGCTCCATGTGTTGGTGATCATATTCTACTGCCTTTTAATGGTTTCATTTCTTCTTGTTTCTTCAGAAGATGGTTGTTGTCTTTGTTCTTCATAGCCCGATTGTCTTGCGAAAGGTGTTATTGGGTACCTCAAATAGATTACTGCATATTGTTTGCTTTAAGGATACATTATTTTCTGCTATGTTAAAATGTGTCTCTGTAAGTGCAAAATGAAGAGATATGCTCATGCATTCAGGCTGTGTTGATTTACAATCCACCTGGTTGGAATCATAAGGACTTCATCAAAATTTCAGTGAGTTCATGTTTCTACTAATTATTGTGAATTGCTTTTAGAATTTCAGTATCAAGTTTAAAAGAGTGAAATAATGTTCTGTTTGGATTGTAGTGACCCACCTGGAATTGGTTGTAACAGGAAAGTTAGAATCTTCAAACAGGACAAATTGGCTTACCATCATAGTACATACTACTGATTTTTTTAATTGGTACTAGCTTTCTGGATAGTGTACTATATATATGTTGTGTGATTATTTGGTTTTTTATTTTTCAGGATTATTGTGTGTATTGTTACAAAACATTGGGAGGGACGTGATATGTAAGGTGGTATAGATCATGTCAGATATTGTTTTCAGGTAATATGCTTAGTCTATCTGTCTCATTCTTTTCATCCCAAATTTTATTTAGAGAATACTAGAATGGACAGACTATGCTTTGAATGTGTCATTAACATTCACCAGCTTCTGCCTCTCTTATTGTTTCTGTTTGTTCCCGAAATGCTAAATATGACAAGAAACTGCTTGTGGGTTCCAATTTGAAAGACTGATAGAATGAGTAGATGTTACATGTGAATCTGTCAGCTATGTTTAGGTGAGTATCTCGTTCTTACCTGATACACTTGTAGGATATGAACTGATGCTTGATAATGTTTTCATGAGGTGGAGAGGAGTGCGAGCACTCTAATGATTTTTGGTATGTCAGTTGCTATTCATGTTCTTTGCATTATTAGTATATTTTTTGTGACTGGCTGTGATTTGGATTTATTAGGCTTCCTACTTGGCCTGAATGAGGCAATATTGTAGTTTGAGCTAGCGTTTTGGACTTTGTAACTGAGTGGAATGAACAGTTTGAAACTGGAATCTAGGTAGGTTGGTAGTCTTTTACTGCCATGGCATCTTAGGATGATTATGGTTATATGGTTGTCATTGATATTAGTAAGACACATATACAATGGTACCCAGTTGTTAGTTTCAGGCACCAGATTGGTACTAGCTGTTTAGGTGCTTTAATTGATTTTATTTTTTTTTCTAAAAAAAACATCTATGAGGGCAACTTTTGTTGCCTTGATAGATACTCAAAGGGGGCGACTAACATAATTCGCCTCTATTGATTGGGATCAAAGGAGACGACCAACATAACTCGCCCCTGTTGATTTCATCAAAGAGGGCGACTAAATAAGTCGTCACCATAGAATGTAGTCAAACTCTACCCGAAAGAATGACCAAAGAGGGCGACATTTTACCTCGCCTTTAATGACATCAATCAAAGAGGGCGAGTTTTCGAACTTGCCTCTGTTGACATAAAACAACGGGGGCGACCACATTATGTTGCCCCTCTTGATCATCCATCAAAGAAAGCAACAATGTTGCTACCTATGCGTCATGTCAAAGAGGGCGACTTTAGTTGTCCTCGTAGATCTTATCAACCAGGGCAAGCCAAATTGTTTGTCACCATAGTCTAATATGGCATGTCTTCAGAGGCAAACCTAGAGGCAATTGTTTACTCGCCCTTGTAGTTTAATAAGGCAAGTTATTGGTCTATTAGGGCAATAAAAGTTGCCCTCATAGATCTAATTTGTTGTAGTACACTTCGTGCCGTGAGGTTTCCAGGTTGTGTCTGCAAGAAAGCCGTAGATTCGACGTAACAAGCCTATTTATTTACTTATCACTAATTAACATAATAATTCATACGCTATTACAGTTTTATCACTCATGACCAGATCTATTCTGATTCTGTTTTAATCTGTTGTTCATTTTCAGTGCATCTGGAGACAGCTTTCAATACATATAAATTATTCTTGAGTTTCAAATATTAGTTAATCCAAACCTCATATAATTAATGCGCTCCTTCCCTCTTTAGTTGTTTACCAGTAACGTTTTGGTTCAGTTAAAGATATGAGAGATCAATCCAACATCGATCTTTCAAGGAGCTTTCATATACTAGGGGCATGACCAAGAAAGCGAACCGTTAGATGCTGTCAAAGCCTTAAGGTTAACGCTAAATTGTACGAAATTCCATTATGGCATTCTACTTTATGCAACAAATTTAGGTAGAAATAATAGATGGAAATAGTTGTTTCCTCTATATATGATGAACTGAAACAGGTGAGAACGATGTTAACTCAATCCCTCCATTGAGATTGGGTTGAAACTTTTGGATTTTGCCAATAATGACTCAATCAGCGGACAAATTGAGTTTGATGAACAAATGTTGACAATTGAAGTTTTGCTACAGATCGAGTCCATCACCTTGAGAAAGTCCATCGTTCATTTGGAATCGATCTGAAGATGATAGTTACAATGGCTGCAAAATTCATGGGAGAATGTTGTCAAGTCGTCAACTAGCGTGGTAGTTGGTCGAAAAATGAGGGCCAAGACTCAGAGACATTCTTGAAACAATTAGACCTGAAAATCATTGTGCTCCTGAACAATCAGAAACATACTCTATCAACCGTTCAGACGACCTCATTAGAAAAAATCGTTAGCATTTTATCGATAGATTTCCAGCCCCCGTCCCACCCCCTCTCCTGAAACTCTAAAGTGCCTAGCCTTTGGGAAAAGAATTAACTGCACAATCCCCAATCCAGACCGATCCGCTATAAACCTGAGTAACTCACTTCGAAGGAGCAAAAGAATCGAGTCCCGTTAGAACTCAAATGGCAAGAGCAATCTTTATCTTTTTTTTTTATGGGAAAATTACATCGCTCATCCATGACGTTTGGCGAAATTACACAGCCCACCCACGAGGTTTCAAAAATTACTTTGCCCACCCATGTGGTTTCCACAATTTTACATCCATCAACTTTTCTAATATTTGATCAACTTAAAAGATGGTTAAATGATATCCAAATTTGATGAAACTTTACATGGACGATGCTAAGGTGTTATATTTATGTTCAATGTCAAATCTAAAGTTTTTTAAGGTCATATATGACCTGTGGGACCCAATGAAACATGAGACACGTTCATCGGGTCCCACGGATCATATATGAGCTTAAAAAACGTTGGATTTCACGTTTTACCAAAATATAACACTTTAATATCGTCCATGTAAAGTTTCATTCAATTTGGATATCATTTAACCATCTTTTAAGTTGATCAAATATTAGAAAAGTTGCTGGATGTAAAATTGTGGAAACCACATGGGTGGGCAAAGTAATTTTTGAAACCTCGTGGGTGGGCTGTGTAATTTCACCAAACGTCATGGGTGGGCGATGTAATTTTCCCTTTTTTTATATAATTGGCTGGAGAACCAGCTAATAAGGTAATACCGTGGTTCATATGAACCTTTCTCGTCATACATTTCAAAAGAACTAGGAACAACAACATGGTAGACTAAGTGAAAAAGAACAAGACTAGAGGGTTCTTCTGATCCCATGTGACCGATTGGAAGTTTTGTTAGTCACTCAATCCCAGTGATTGTATCTCTTGAGATTAGCCCTTGACCAGAGTTGAAGGGCACTTAAGAAAACCATTTGATTGTGGTGTCTCAAAAAAGTAGGACTGTGAAGCTCAGCATGACTTTGTCTGGGATCATAACTTTGCCTAGTTTTTGGTTCCGTAGGCGACTGATCATCGGGATTCTGACATGTTGCTTGTATAGGATGATCATGATCCACGTTACCAATCCTGTTTCAGTTTCTTGTTTGTTGATCAGCTCAGCAGAGCGGCTTTTATTCTTGGGAAATTTCATGAAATGCCACCAAAAAAAAAGAAAGTCATGAAATGCCACTATATTTTCTGAAAAGTCCATGAAATGCCACTATAGATAGAAAAATGATAAAAATACCCATACTAGTTAACAAAGTACTTTTAAAATTCATAAAATGCCTCTAAGCGTTAAAAATTAACAAAAATTAATAAAAATATCAAAATACAATAAAAATAAAAAAAATAAAAAAATAAAAAATTGAAAAAATTCTAAAATTAAAATTTAAAAAAATTGAAAAAATTAAAATATCAATAAATATTAAAAAATAAATATTTCATTTGTTAAAATTTGTTCAATACCATAAAAAGAATATTGAGTTCTAAACAAATAATTTATACCAAATTTTCTACCAATTTAGTACCATAATTTATACAAAAAAAGTACCATAATTTTTATCTTACATTTTTAAATTATTATTTACTATCAATTTTTCTTATTTAATTCTTAAAGTAAATAATTTTTTATATTTCTAATAAAATTTGAAAACTAAAATCCTAATAAGTTACATATTATTATTCTAAAAACGTTTTATTCTACATTTCAAACAAGTTTTACATTTAATATTGTATGTTATAAATATATATATATATATATATATATATATATATATATATATATATATATATCACTGTCTCTATTTCCAATAAAATTATTATATTTAGAAATTTTAGTTTTTAAAATTTATGAGCAATGTAAAAAAATTATTTACTTTAAAGAAATAAATCATCTAAATTGATAGAAAATAATAATTAAAAAATGTATGATAAAAATTTTGGTACTTATTTGGTATAAATTATGGTACTATATTGGTATAAAAATTTGTATAAAGTATTTGTTTAGAACTTAATATTCTTTTTATGGTATTGAATACATTTTAAAAATGAAATATTTATTTTTTAATATTTAATGATATTTTAATTTTTTTAACTTTTTTAACTTTTTCAATTTTTTAAGTTTTATAATTTTTTATATTTTTTAATATTTTTATTGTATTTTTGATATTTTTATTAATTTTTGTTAATTTTTAACACTTAGGGGCATTTTATGAACTTTAAAAGTACTTTGTTAACTAGTAGGGGTATTTTTGTCTTTTTTCTATCTATAGTGGCATTTCATGGACTTTTCAGAAAATATAGTGGCATTTCGTGACTTTTTTTTAGTGGCATTTCATGAATTAGCTAAAAATATAATGGTATTTCATGAAATTTCCTTTTATTCTTCAACCGATTCATTAAAAAACCTCGAAATGTCTTCCATTGATTTCAATTGAGCTTGAGTTTTCTTTGGTCCCCATATTCCTCAACGATCATCTAGTGGCTGCCTTCGGCGTGCCTCTAGTATTTCTGCAATGTTTGCGTCTGCCTCCCGCACTTTCTGTCTGAATATGGCCCACTTCTTTCTTTTGATTACTCCTCAGATATTTTGGAAGTATATGTTGTTTCTCTTCTATTCTCTTACTTTTCCTGAGGATCTGAGCAAAATTATGTAGGGAGAGTTCCGGATTGGGGTAATGACAATTGAGCTTTCTCCCAAAATCTAGACATTTCTGGGCATTTGATATTGTTGGGCTGACATGGGAGGAGTTTGTTGGAATAGGGGTCGAAAAGCTGGGAGATGGATCGGGGGTAAGGAGGACCTCAAGGTCTTTGAAGAGAGGAGGTTGAGGGACCGAGGCGGAAATGGGATTATTAGCAGACTTATCGGAGTTTTGTGGATCTAGGTTGATTCCTGGTGAGAGGGGAGAGAGAGAACGGTGGGAGGGCGGTGGTGGGCTGGGGACGTGGGCTAGAGAGTTTGATTGGGCGATTGCTTGGGTTTGAGGAACAATTGTTTGCTGTGTGAAAGGGGTGCATGGGGACGAGTTGGGATCAGAGAGAATTTGTGAGGTGGCTATTTGTAATGGGCTCGACTGAGATTGTGACTGGTAGATATTGGGGAGGGGGAGAGGTTCTGAGATGGTAGAGGATAACTTTTGGAGCTTCAAAAGTATCACCGAATTTGTAGAGTCGAGTTTCGGGATCTGTTCGAAGGATTTAATATTTGGAGCCTGTGAAAAGACTTTCAAAAAAAAATTATCGAAAAAGGGGGTGATTTGTGGTGGAATAATATCGGGAATGTAAAAAGAATGTCCTTGATGCCAAATAATTACCCTCTGACCTCGAGCGCCGTATCCAGCAATAAAAGTGAAATTTGGAAAGGGGATCATGGCACTTAACTGACGGTTCACGCGACGTGGCGTTTTAGAAGGGGTTTGGATTTGTTTGTTTTCAATCTGCGACGTCGTTCCATATTCCAATGGGTTACCGGTGTTTTCAGCATGCGACGTCGTTCCGACTCCTACTGGACTGATGGCTTCGAACAGTTGCGGGGGAGGAGACTCCGGTCAGTTCTCCGGCGAGTGGGATGCATCCCCACCGTTCTCACATAAGTGCTAAGATAATTCCTCCGACCAATATTCGATAACACCCACATTGTATGCAACACCGTCTACATCCACCGTAACTTCTTCGTTAATAATAACCATCCTCTTAGTTTCTAGTCTCGCATGTGCTTCTGTGTATTTGGGCAGTTGAGACATATCACTGGTGATGTTTGAGATTTCCCCAAGATGTTTTGTAACTGCTCGAATGGCATGCTCAAACCACGCTTGAAGTGGTAAACCCCGGATTGCTATATTTGTGAAACGGCTAGTAAGCTGTTCCTCCCGTCTCCAAGTTTGCTTGCCCCATCCGAGATTTTCTCCCAACTTTGAATGAAGGAAATTTTCAGCGTCTGCATATGTCTTGAAGATTGCCACGTATCTGAGAGGAGAGACACATGTGACAGTCTCTACATTTTGCTTCCAATCAGCTAGCTTTCTTTCAATTCTTGTCAGACTAGATTGAAGGGATAGGATTATGATAATCCCACATTCCAGTTTTTCTTTCATCGATAGGGAAGATTCCAAGCTGATGAGTCCCTGGGTGTGAATATCTCACATGGGTTGGAGAGGGCTGGGATGCTGAGAAGATGGTGGTCTTTGTGAACTCGAACCTGCTTGGGTAGGTTGCACATTTGGTGCCCATCTTTGTGTAGATGCCCCATAAGCGAAGCGACGTTCGATTGCAGTTTGCGTTTGGAGTCTGTGTCCATCAATCGTAATGTCATTTGTCTCGGCTATTGCCTTCTTCGCATCTGATTTGACTATGTATTCCACGAACCCGTATCTGGTTTTGGTGCGTATTCTTGGTACCTTAGGGAGACGAATACCAACGATCTGACCAAAAGTGTCAAAAAGTTTCCATATAATACCCGACCTGATAGCTGGGTTGACATTATCAATAAACATTATCGCTTCAGGGGTGGGTTTACGAGCAGGGTTGAGATTTTCTATGGCTATGGTTGTGAGTTTGAATATGGTAGGAAAGGGCGAAAGTTATGGTGATTCTGGAGAAGGGAGGTTGGATGTTATGAGTGGATTGAAGTTTTGTGAAGTAGTAATCTTTGTGGTTTTATGGTGTTTGGCGCATGTGGTTCTTTGTTGGAGTGGGCGTTTCGGTGTGGAGGAGGAAGGTTGTTTGTGGAGCTATGGAGATTGTTTGTGGAGCTAGCGGTGAAGGGAATCCAAGAATAAAACCCCTACTGAAGACTAAAAGCCCATAGTCTGTAATAGGCCCAATAGTGTAAAGTCCTTATACAGGCCTTATTCGTATCTCTGTACTACATATAAATACACGGGTTTTAACCCTGATGAATACAATACAAACAGTAAGATATTTTCTACTGTTCTATCAAATTCTCTCCTCACTAAACTATCATGGTATCAGACGCTCCTTGATCTTACGATCGCCGATCAGCTGGGATCCTTTTCTCCATGGATGACGGAACACCTCCAAGTGGGGAGGTCACACCGGGCAACACACCATCAACAACTCCTGTGATAATACACACGACAACAATTCAGTCAACAAATACACATTCAGTCGTTTCCGCTGCAGCCAATCTTGTGAAATTAACACAGGATAACTTTCGTCTATGGAAAGGTATGATTGTCCCTTTTCTTAGAGGGAATGATCTATACAAATATGTGGATGGATCCTATGTTTGTCCATCTGAATTTGTTGATAACAAACCAAATCCAGAATTTACAACATGGATTCAGAAAGATCAGCTTATTCTGAGTGTTTTGCTTGTTTCATTATCACCTGAAATCGCTGGACAAGTACTAGATCTACCTACATCTGCCTCAGTTTGGTATGAATTACATGCCTCCTTTGCGGCTCAGACTACAACATGTATTGGTCAGTTGCATTTGAAATTGGCTAATCTCACTAAGTCGGGTGATGAGGATATCACAGGTTATTTTAACCGTGCTAGAGCTCTAAGTTATTCTCTAGCTGTTACAGGCCATGCCATATCTGATATGCAGTTTCAGAGTTTTGTCCTCAGAGGATTACCAGATGAGTATGACTCCATTGTCACTAATCTTATCACACGACCAGATGGTTGTACTCCACAGCAGATCTATAATCATTTGCTCACTTATGAAGATATGTTGAAGCAGCGCCAGAAAACAGTCACTGAAGGTGTTTGTCTAAATGCTATAGAGACAAATACCTCCAGTGGTAGCTACAAAGGAAAGTCTGGCAAGAAAGGAAGAGGTGGCTACTAGAATTCTCAGGGTTCATCTTCTAATTCCTATGGGAAAGGAAGAGGTGGCTACCAGAATTCTCAGGGTTCATCCTACAACAATAAAGGTTCAGGTAGAGGGCAGACTTATTTCACTGGCCAACCAGACACTCGCCCTTCCTGTCAAATTTGTCTTAAAAAGGGTCATGTAGCAGCCATCTGCTACTACAGATATAGTCATACTCATCAGCCCCCTGCTTCTACTTCCTTCTCTGCTAATGCTACAACTAACTACTCATCTCCTGAGTGGCTTCCAGATACTGCAGCCACACACCATTTCACAGGGGATTTTTCTCGCCTAAACCTTAGTGCTTCTGATTATACAGGACCTGAGACTGTAGCATTGGGGGATGGGTCAGCTTTACCTATTTCTAGCCAGGGTTCAGGTTCTATTCCTTCTCCTAGTGGTGATCTTATTCTGAAAAATATCTATCATAGCCCCTCCCTCAATAAGCATTTGATTTCTGTCAGCCAATTTTGTCAAGATAACAACACTTATTTTGAATTCTATTCATCTCACTTTCTTTTGAAGGATCTGGCAACTCGTCATACTATCCTACAAGGTCCTGTTAAAGGGGGAATCTATGTCTTCCCTAGCCCTCCTCACTCACTCAACACCACCACTCTTCTACCAGGAGCCAAAGCCAGCACTCATGTTTGGCATCAGCGATTGGGGCACCCATCAAGCTTCATTACACAGAGAGTTTTAAATCTTTTTAAACTTCCTGTTGTAAGAGATAAAACACCAGTGTTTTGTTCTGCTTGTTGTCAAGGGAAACTTCATGCTTTTCCTCATTACCCTAGTCCCTCTGTTTCCTCTAAACCTTTTGAACTTGTTTATATGGATGTTTTGGGACCCTCATATATAAATTCTGTGGATAACATGAAATATTTTCTCTTGCTGGTGGATGATTTTTCAAAGTTTGTTTAGATTGTCCCTATGGCTAAGAAGTCTGATGTTTATCAGATATTCAGTACTTTTGTCAGATTGGTACAGAATTACTTTGGTGCAAATATCTTGGCCATTCAAACAGATAATGGAGGAGAGTTTCAGGCTCTTAAGCCTTTAACTAACCAGATTAGTATCTTGCATCGGTTTTCATGTCCCTACTCTCATCAACAAAATGGGGCAGTAGAGGTCAGAAACAGATTTGTAGTGGAAAAAGGTTTGTCTCTATTGGCTCACTCTGGTTTACCCTTTTCCTACTGGACCTATGCCTTCAAGACAGTTGTTTATTTGTTAAACAGAACTCCCACTAAAGTCCTCTCCTTCTCTACACCCTATGAACAACTATTCCAGAAACAACCCAACTACTCCATTTTGAGGGTTTTTGGCTGCTCCTTTGGCCTAATCTCCGACCTCAAAACCACCACAAATTATCCTTTAGATCCTCACCTTGTGTTTTTTCTGGGCTATCCAGCTCACTCTACAGGTTATCTTTGACTGTGCCTCACTACTGGAAAACTCTATGTTAGCAGGATGTACTGCTTGATGAGCCTCCTTCCCATTGAAAGCCCAACCCAGTACTACACTCCCCTCCTTCCCACCCCTACATCTCACTGTAATCCTGTCCTATATCCTGATCTCACATTACCACCACAACAAAACTTGTCCTGCTCCTGACAGATCCTCTCCCCACTCCCGCACCACAAAACACATCTCCTCACCTAGTCCCTCTATCCCTACACACTTCCACTGAGGACACACCTACAAATACCCTAGACCCTCCTCCTCATCCTATGGTCACTAGATCCCAAAACAATATCTACAAACCCTTGATAAGAACGGATGGCCAGTTCCTTGGGCTAATGTTACTGATCTCTCTGACCCTATACCAGATGAACCCACTTTCTCTCAGGCCAACAGTATCCTATTTGGCGTGAAACTATTAATCAGGAATACTCAGCTCTTCTCAGAAATCAAACTTGGGACTTGGTCCTCCTCCACCAGGAGCAAATGTTCCAGGGGTCAAATGGATCCTAAAAACAAAGAAAACTTCAACAAGAAACATGAGAGAAGAAAGCAACGTTTGGTTGCCCGGGTTTAAAACAGCATGAAGGATAGATTTCACTTCACTGAAACTTTCAGCCCGGTGGTTAAGGTAGTCACTATCAGAGTTGTGTTTCTATTGCTGTTTCCCTAAACTGGCCTATCCAACAGCTTGACATACAAAATGCCTTTCTGAATGGTGATATTGAAGAGGAAGTCTTTGTCAGACAACCTCCAGGTTTATTAATCCTAGTTGTCCTAAACATGTTTGCAAGCTCAGAAAAGCCCTTTATGGGCTGAAGCAATCACCCAGAGCCTGGTTTTCTACCTTAAGCTCTACACTTTATTACTTTTGGTTTCATTGCCTCCACTGCAGACCCTTCCCTTTTTTTACCACCCACAAGAATGACATAACCTTTGTCCTAATATATGTAGATGACATTCTCATAACTGGGAATTCTCTACGTGTTTCTAAATCAAACTCAAGCAGGGCCTGTCTGCTAAATATCCAGTAAAAGATTTGGGAGATTTATCATACTTCCTAGGGATTTCTGCCACAAGAACATCTTCTGGTCTGTTACTTCAACAGACATAATATATTACTAAGCTCTTGACCTCCACTAATATGCATACCTCAAAACCCATCTCTACACCTATCAGCTCCGCTTGTCCCCTTGACACAACAGATTCCACCCTATACCCTGACCCAACCCACTACCGCAGTGTAGTTGGTTCTTTACAGTACTTGTCCATGACTCGACCAGATATACAGTTTGTAGTAGTAAAGTGTGCCAATACATGCATGAGCCACGATTAATTCATTGGCAAGCAGTAAAACGCGTTTTGCGATACTTAAATGGGACTCGAGAGTTAGGGTTTTACATACCTTTCTCACCTTTGGGTTCCATTCGTGTTTTCTCCGACGCCGACTGGGCGGGTTCCACCTCTGACCCGCCGGTCTACTGCTGGTTTCCTCATATTCATGGGTGACCACCTTCTGTCATGGAGCTCAAAGAAGCAAACTTCAGTTGCTAGATCAAGTACGGAAGCCGAATTTAAGGCCGTTGCAAACGCAACTGCAGAAGCTATTTGGATTATGAATCTTTTTTAGGAATTAGGGTTTCCTATTTCCAAGCCACCATCTTTATTATGCGATAATGTAGGAGCAACTTACTTGGCAAAGAATCCCGTCTTTCATACGAGGATGAACGTGTGGCCATCGATTTCTTCTTCGTTCGAGAGCGGATTCGAAATGGGAGTTTCGAATTGTTCATTTACCGGCTCGAGAGCAACTGGCTGATGCGTTGACCAAACCCCTCTCGAACTCTCTCTCTTTACTCAGTTCCGTTCCAAACTCCCTCTTACGAGTCGTTTGGATCGAGGGGGAATAAAAGCCCATAGTCTGTAATAGGCCCAATAGTGTAAAGTCCTTATACAGGCCTTATTTATCTCTGTACTACTATAAATACACGGGTTTAACCCTGATGAATACAATACAAACAGTAAGATATTTTCTACTGTTCTATCAAATTCTCTCCTCACTAAACTATCAAAGACAAGTGGGAAACCACCATCACAAAGGAAAATCTTGGCTTACTTTACGGGTAATGAAACACATGGGCACCTTAGATCTATCTTGTTTAAGAGAAATCTTTATCTAAAACATCAAAGGGTCCAAGCGAGAGAAGAATTGAGAATCAAAGCAAGATATAACAGCCGGAGCAAGACTGGTGGACCTGGAAGCGCACCACTCCGCCCAATTGACCAAACCTTTCCCTTTGGGAACTAGGTATTAGACAGCTTGAGAAGAAGTCCTTGCAGATGAGCAGCCTGGTGGCATAGAGTAGCCTGGAATCATAATGAGTTGGAAATCACAAACTGCATAAAAGGAGCGATGGATAGCTCTAGATATATCCTCTCAACACCACTCGTTTCACCGGTTCAGTACTTTTGTATTCTCGCCCAATTTCGCTGCATCATAGAAATGTTTTCCAAAGCTAGAATAAATCCGCCCCGCTATGGCACATCCACTTCTGATTGATGGTGCCTTTAATGAAGTTCTTTAAATGGATGACATAAATGAAGGATATCTAATGGAGCCAGAGTGGTGTGTGAAGTTTCCTGTCATAAAATTCTAAGCAAATCCCTGGTAGCATTCAGACAATAGAGGATTGTGGATTTCAATTATCATGGCTCAACAAGATTAATCCAATCCCGTGACATCAGATTGCAAGGAAAATTGAAACGGATCAAACATCCAATCAAGCAGTGGAATAAATCATCTCTCCTAGTCTTTGGGCATTTTTAAAATCCCCCATCTCAGTAGCATTTTGATTTTATGTTTTTGTGATGTACTACGTTATTTGTTTCCATTTCCTTGTATTTCACTAGTTCGGGACTTTCCCACCACTGGATTCTTCCAGTGATTATCAAAAAAATTGACTCAATGGCCATTAATAAAGAGTTTATATTGTGTATACGATGGTGTCGATTGACTGCTTGCGCGACCTAAGTTCGATAGAGTCAAAAGTTTTCCGTAGACTAACCACTTGAAGTACCTTGAGTCAGCCTATTTATCCTATAATAAGTAATAGTAAGCTCGTTACTCAGTAACTCAATAGGGCGGTCTCAATCAACTAGGGGTCATGTGCCAATTTAAATACATAATCATTATATACATTAAACTATATATAAATTATTATAAAAATTAATTATATATACTATTAATTAAATGATACCCGTTACTTATTAATTTTCTAATAAAAGTTATTTCAAGATACTACAATTTTAAATTATTAAATCAGATTAATAAGCGATTACTCGGAACCCCCTACAGGAATGAGCATAATACGGTTAACCCCCTTGTGTTTATCATAATTATTGATAACCACCTTGAGGTTACGTATCTCTGATCATGAGCCCCCGAACTATAACTTTGTTATCAAAACATTAACTACAGCTGGCCATCAGCTTAATCACATTATTAATGCCAGCCTCGACAACAAAATTGCTTAATCAACATCGTTAGAAAAAAGGCCTATTTCGGCGGTTCCAATGGGCCTATTTCGGCGGTTGTGAACCGCCGAAATGAGCTAGAGCACTATTTCGGCGGTTGTACCGCCGATAGATGTACCTATCTCGGCGGTTCTTAGAGAACAACCGCCGAGATAGGCCCCTGGGATTGACCGTGTGTGAGATTGACCATGAGTCTATCTCGGCGGTTCTTAGAGAACAACCGCCGAGATAGACCCATGGTCAATCTCACACACGGTCAATCCCAGGGGCCTATCTCGGCGGTTGTTCTCTAAGAACCGCCGAGATAGGTATATTTTTTTTTTGTTTTTTTCCATCCCAGCTTATATATATATATATTCACCACATTTGATTCAATCAGACCTGTAATAATGCTTCATCCATACAGGGAGCTCCAGCACACATTTAAAAAGTTATAAAAGCTCCCAATTAATACCAACGACGCACCACAATTTGAGAGTTAACAAAACCAATGCAATTACACTTACTTTCACACTTTCAATACAAATAAAAAACACCATTACAATTCAAATCTACCATTACACCATCCACAAGTGTACAGAGTTATATTTACATACTCGAAAAAGTTAGCAAAACATCTTCATGATCATCAATTCATTAAACTTGTGCAGACGAACTCCGACCATTCCTCAAGCATCTCAACAATTTGAGCATCATCATACTGACCATCTTTGAACACTTGTTCGTAAGCCTTGAAAAAAAATGAACATTAATCTAAAACGTACAAGTCTAACAACATGTAAAGAGCATAACTGAAACTTTCAAAGAATGTTACCATGTCTAACGAGTGCTCTGGTAAAAGGTTCGCCGCTCCTACTATGTCACTCATGAATCTCATGACATAGTATCCACATTCTGACCCCCCAGGCTGCATCGGACACTATACAAACACACATATTGACAGTTATAAACAAGTTTAAACATTATCACACAAATTTATCAATTAATAGAGTACCTTGACAGTGTTCCAAGGGATGTTATTCTTCATTGTTATACCCTGGAGTCTTAATGCAGCTTTCATGGAACTATATACATCAGCAATATATATAGTTTTAAGCATCAGTAGCAAATTATGAAACAGTTAATGTTATGTAAAATAATTGTTGTTTACGATAACAAAATAATTACCCCAGTATTGCGGTGGCGATCTTCGGTCTCTTGGCACCCGCACCAAGTGAGTCAAATTGCAAGATTCGTGGGTGCTTCCCCATCACCAGCACAAGCAATGACCAATGTCGACTGTCCACAAATTACACAATGTGTTGAAATCATTAAGCAACTAACACAAACTATATGTTTTAGATAATACTAATAGAAATAGTCAAATATCATACCCTGAATGATATGGCAGCATAATAAATGACTTTTTCGAACATTCATAGAGGGCATTCGTCATATATTGCATAAGGCCTTGCGGATCACTTGTCATCTGGACTTCATTGCACATAGCAGGACACAGGAATCCAAATCTTTGATCTTGATAGACATTGATCGCCTTATCATGCACCCACCTATGAGGCAATATCATTAGTCATTAACTTTATATTCAAACATCTAATTCATCACCAATTAATGAATTCAAAATATAAAAGGTAGAAGTCACTCACATGGCGGCCGACTTGATAATCGACACATTCAACCAATCCCTCCTGAAGCACTCCTCGAAGTCGGACATATACATCTCAAATCGATGTATATCTTCTCCTTGAACTATATAGTGAAATATCCGCTCGGGATCTTCCACAATGAGGGAATCACTATCCGGTGGTAGCACCAACAACGAGGAATGCAGAATCTGCATATTGGTCGACAAGCCGGCCAATATTCTCTTCTCCACCAAAGCAGGTCTAAGCACAAAATTTGTGGATGCCTTTGATTGCACAGGTGTGGCAATTCTTTTTCCTTTGCCCTTATCAGTCTTCGGTGGGGTCATATCCTATGATATTAGTCTAATTAAGTATATGGATGCAAGGTGGTACACCAATAGTTTTATAGCAACGGTTAAGAGTAATACCTGCCCAGGGAGTCTGACCAATCGTGCAGGCCACTGCACTGTCGCAGTTTGTGCAGAACGCACGGTAGGTCTTTGTGGGACCGGCACCGGTAAACCGACGTCAGCATGCTCTGCAACAAATTCGTCTACAAGCACTCGTGCATGGTAATGTCGGAGTGGTTCACCGTGCACAATATCACTTGGACGAGAGGGGAAAAGTTTTCCCCATGCAACCATGACCTCTTCTACTCCAATTTGTAAAAACAGATGGCACTCAGTGGGTGCCTGAGTGTTATGTGGAACTTGTTTAGATAAAAATTGAGAATTCTTCTATGATGATATTAGTGATCAAGTTAAAAATCATAATCGTCATGTACTCAATTGAAATGTAAGTCTAACCTGTAGAGATGCATAGGGAAACGGATCAGCCGAGTGGACACTACTTCTCACTACCGGTGCATTCTGCTGCTGAATGGGTGACTGATCAACTGGTGGTCGAGAAACCTCTTGGCTTTCATGCTGCTGTGGCTGAATCCTTGATATAGCCTGAGCGATCCTCTCGTCGACGTTCTGAGTAATCCTCTGCTCCATCTCAGCCATCGCTCTCAGGTGCTCCTCGTAGCTAATCGACTGTCCCCGGCTGATTCTGGACCCGGGTGCGCCAAATGCCTGGCGGATACCAACGTGCCCACCAAACCCAATGGCACGACCTGGATGATCCTTCTTACCAAGAGCGCGTGTAAGAGGATCATCATTCCTCTGTGAGGTCCAGGTGCCCTGGGTGAGCTGAGAGCTTAATTCACCCTAATATAACACACAAATACAGTTATTAGTTTAACATAAGTTCATATACAAAGGAAATGAACAGTTTGACTGAAAATGAAATGATATCACTTACCATTTGAGCAATAACTGCTCTCGTGGCTTCATCATATTGAGGATTTTCGGGAGTAGAGTTCTTCGGAATGTGGCTTAACTCCCACACTTTCATTCTTCTGCCACTGGCATCCAATGAGCCATCCGTGGGCAGATATCCCTTTTGCTCCCATTCTGGTACCCTTTGAGCAATACTTTTTCCACCTAAGTGGTGAGGGTACAGATTCTTCTTAGCATTTGCTTGTTGTTTCGCACGGAGAGCCTGCATAAATTAATGGGATCATGTTAAGTGAAATTGAACACAAAAAAACATAAGAAATTAAGATTAATTTATGTATGTATGACAATAAAGTGCACCTGGAACTCAGGTGTGTGACGCCTCTCAACAAATTGTAGCCATTGCTCTTCTGTTATGCCCTCGTAAACCTCCCATGGTGGTCTCACACCGTCTCCACCATGATCTGGCTCATCTGGATCTTCTGGAGTAGGCATCTTGTAGATGTACTTGTCAGCCAACTTATTCTTGTGGTCCCGGAACTGTTTCGACATCGCTGATAGCACATCGTTTTTAAGTGCGGGATCCACGGAGAAACGAGACTACGTACATGATCATTCAGTTAGTAAAGTAAACATAAATGTTCTATTATTTCACAAAAGATCATAGTAATAATGTAGAGATTTACCTGAAGACGCTGAAACATAGTATCCTTCAATGATTGAGGCACTTGCTTCCAGGTGTGGTTTATGTCGCAATATGACTTCACCAAATGGCTACCGTAAGCGGTGAAGTCATTCTTCCAATTTCCATGGGGCTGGTTGAATTGATTGAAGTCGACCGGTTTTGTAGGAGGGCCCTTGTTAGCCTTCAGCCCACGTGTTGCACCTCTTTTCTTCTGCTTCTTCGCCTCTGGTGGCACAACCGACTCCTCTTCGGTCTGCTGTGAAGGGCCAGCCTCAGTCTCGTGTACTGCTACCTGGTCCTTCTTCTTCTTTCCTCCTCTCGTGACCCGCTTACTTGGTCTATTCGGCTGTGGCTCAGGTTCTCCAGTCGAGATAAGCCGTCCAATGGGTCATCTATAGGGTGATCATCCACTGCAAAAAAAAATCATAAAGCATTTTCATCAGTTAAACTCATAACATAAATACTATGATGCATAACAATAACAGTTAAGATGATATTACAGTCTACATTCTACTAACAACATTACCTGACACGTACAAAAACATAAATCATTTCATATTTTCTACCCAAACACCCTCATCATGGTCTGATCGTGCGTAGAGCAAATCGTTTTCAGTATCATCAATCGAATCCGGTAATCCAGTAGGAAACAAGGATGTTTCCTCTACAGTCCCATTTTCATCGTTATCCTCATTTTCATTTTCCATTACAACCGGCCTTCTTCCTGGAAGAACAACAGACCATCTGCAGTCTTTCGGATCCTCAACATACCACACTTGCTCGCAATCCTTTCCCAGAACAAATTGATCATCATTATAACCGTGTAACCGTGAAAGATCAACCATGGTAAGCCCTCCATCATTTTGGTACCCGCGTCGGTTGTCCACCCACTTGCACCGGAACAACAGAAAGGAATCAATGTCATAGTCTAGTTCCCAGATGTCCTCGATGACACCATAATACCAATTACTAACTGGTTGAGATCGGTTACCGCTGTGGTACTCAGTGGCAGCAGCTTCAATTTTTACCCCACTATTCTGGTTTATCGATTTGGCATCTTGGCGTGCAGTGTAGTATGTATACCCACTAATATCATACCCCTCAAAAGATGTAATATTAGTTTCAGGTCCGATTGCCAAACATCTGATCTCTTCGCTTACAGCTTCTGGATCTGATGATGCTAATGTCAACACATGATCTTTGAACCATTGGATAAAAACTCGGTTTTGTTCTTTTGTCAGCCAAATGTGGTTTTTCAAAGGATTTTGATGCCTTAACTCAACCATATGGGTTTCCAAATAAGGTTCAACAACCTCAAGATGTTGTAAGACAAACAAATGTGCTTGATGAATAAGTAGACGCGAAACTTGCACGATCTTTCTACCAATAACACCTTTACCCTTAAACCTGCCATAGTGTCGTGGTTTTGGGATACCAATAGACTCTGCCTCACTCAAATAATCGGTCACAAACTCCGTGACTTCCTCAGTCACTGTTGCTTCAACAATGCTCCCCTCTGGTCGATACCTATTCTTCATTCTACTTTTCAGAATACCCATGTACCGTTCAAAAGGGTACATGTACCGTAAGTATACCGGACCGCAGAACTGTATCTCTCGAACGATGTGCACAATTAGATGTACCATTATATCAAAGAAAGATGGTGGGAAATACATCTCAAGTTGACATAAAGTGATAACAATTTCACGTTGTAGATCATCTAGAGAGGTTACGTCAATTGCCTTGGAGCACACAGCGTTGAAAAAGAAACATAACCGAGTTAAAGCATTTCTGACATCAGATGGCAATATCCCTCGAATTGCGACCGGAAGAAGATGTAACATCAGTACATGATAATCGTGAGATTTCATGCCTAAAAGTTTTAAATCCTTCATCGATACAATGTTCTTCCAGTTTGAAGAGTATCCAGACGGTACTTTTACCGAGTACAGACATTTGCAGAAACTAATCTTTTCAGCCTTTGAGAGCGTGTAGCATGCAGGAGGTAGGTAGATTCGTTTCCCATTCTCTTGTGGGTGTAACTCCTTTCGTATACCCATGGTTTGCATGTCCTTTCTGATTTTCAATCCGTCTTTTGTTTTGCCGGGTATATTGAGTAAAGTCCCACTCACTGCCTCACCAACGTTCTTCACAATGTGCATGATGTCTAAGCAGTGCCTCACAGAAAGATGACGCCAATAAGGTAGTTCCCAAAAGATAGAACACTTTTTCCAAATGTTTTTCGTCGGTTTTGATGTGTTTCCAAATACATTTACAATGTCCTTAACCTTTTCGTACACTTCCTCAGAGGTCAGAGGTAGACGGGCCACACGAGTTTCGGCTTGACCATTGAACAACTTTCTCTTCGTTACTCGATAAGGGTGATCTTCGGGGAGAAGACGTCGATGACACATATAAACATTCTTCCCACAATGTTTTAAACGGTCCGAACAAGTGTCTTCCTCGCATATGGGACATGCAAATGTTCCTTTAACCGTGTAACCGGACAAGTTCCCATACGCAGGGAAGTCATTGACGGTACAGAACAACAAAGCCTTGAGCGTGAAATTCTCTCTTGCATAAGCATCATATACCACGGTCCCCTCATTCCACAATAGCTTCAGATCGTCGATCAGAGGGGCAAGGTACACATCAATGCTATTACCTGGCTGCTTGGGACCAGATATCAGGAGCGATAACATGATGTACTTTCGTTTCATACACAACCATGAGGGCAAATTGTAGATCACTAGCAGAACAGGCCATGTACTGTGTTGTA
This sequence comes from Limonium bicolor, assembly GCA_023374045.1. NCBI lineage: Eukaryota > Viridiplantae > Streptophyta > Magnoliopsida > Caryophyllales > Plumbaginaceae > Limonium > Limonium bicolor. The sequence continues at coordinate 429,129,226 of CM041776.1, forward strand.
CTCAATGTGCCGTACGGGTTCATTCCATCAGTACATAACCCAAGCCTCAGATTCCTATCTTCATGTCCGAAATGTTCTTTGAACCGTCTATTGATGTTTCTCCACTGAGGCCCATCTGCTGGATGTCTTAGTTTCTCATCACTCTTTCTACCCTCCGCATGCCATCGTAAGTTCTTTGCATCTTTCGGATTCGCAAACAACCGTTTGAATCTGGGTATAATCGGCAAATACCAAACAAGTTTTGCTGGAGGGCTTTTTTTCTGAACGGAGGAGTACTCACCATCTTTATGCTTATACCGGGACAACGAACATTTTGGGCAATTGTCCAGATGTTCGTATTCACCCCTGTACAACACACAGTTGTTTGGACACGCGTGAATTTTTTTGTACTCTACTCCCATTGGACACACCCATTTCTTTGCCTCATACGTGGTCGTAGGGAGACCGTTCTCATCCGGTAGCATATCATGAATCAGCTCGAGGAATGCCGTGAAACCTTTGTCACTCAATCCATATCTTCCCTTCAGGTTGAACAAATTCAATTAGCTGTCAATTTCGTGTACTTAGTGCAAGTAGGATACAACGCCGTTTTGGATGCGTCCAACAACCTTTGATACTCATCCGGCCGGTCGACAAAGTTATCCTCAACGTTACCAAGCATCTCGTCAATTTGTTCTCATTATGTCGACTCACTGTCAACATTGACTCCGTAAGAAGCGCTTGGGAGTTCTGACTCGTTAGTATTATCGAATGTCTGCTCGTTCTTGAGTTACACACGATCGGGACTGTAGGAAGATGAAGCATTATCTTCAACACTTTCTCCTGAAAAATCCATTTTGTATAATGTGCATGAAACCACGGGTCTTCACATGGAGTTGTACGAGGTTGATGCTTGAATAATGTCTAACCACACACAATCAACACAAGGACATGGAATTTTCTCCGCCTTTGTCCTGTCCTTGTGTTGCACTGCAGCTTTGCAAAACTCTTTCAGCATTTTGTCAAAATGTTCGCCTCTATCACCATACATCCAGTCACGCTCCATACTATGTGCAACATATCACAGGTGTGAGTTAGATCCTTTGTAGAATATGGCCTATATTAAGTTGCACATGTTTATTTCCTAATGGAGCATGACTGGGATGATTGACAATTAGTCTAGCCTAACTCTAAGGTTGCAAACACAAAATAAACTACCATTTTAAATTTAAGAAATTGTTGCACTTACTACAAAAATTTGGCATGACCTTTGCATAATTGTACACATCCCGTGCTTATTATTCAGCACTCACCAAAGTCATCACAACCACAAACATTCCAACAATGGCAGCAACCAACAATTAAAATAAATCAATTCTTTACTAGCTAACTGAAAACCAATTGCAAATTCAGATCATCAAATCAACGCTTTCAATTCTCCACTGTATAAGTTCAAACCCGGTTTACAGATTAACAAAGAATCGAGAGTTAGAATACGTACTTGTTTTTTAAGGATTTATGGACAGGGGAGACTGGTTGAGAGGTAGGCTTCTGTGCGAGAGATGCAGCAATACCACTTCTGATATGTCTCTGCAACGGAGCAACAAAAAATAAATTAAAAAAGAAATGTATCAACAAATAGGGAATGAAGCTAAATTATGTACTAGCACTTATATTTAAATACATAATTGCATTTGTTAAACAAAAAATAAGGTTTAGTTACTTACTTGTGCACAGAGGAGGAAAGAGGAAAAGTAATGGAAGAAGGCGGGAAACAAGAGAGGTGATTCACGGACCTGATAAAAAAATTAGATATTGTTAGACATATACACATACATCAAACAATATTAATTACGAAGAGATTTTAAAAAAAAAACGGCATGACTTTTGCATAATTTTACCTATCCCGTGCTTATTATTAAGCATTCACCAACCATTCATCAACACAAATTTCCATCACAAACAAACTAATACCAACTTTATCCATCAAACCAAATTTTAATAATTTGTGGAAATCAAATACAAAGTAAAATAAAGACACAACTATGCCTATTATTAAGCATTCACCAATTATTCAACAACACAAATTTCAATCATAAACCAAACTAATATATCCAAATTCATTCATCAAACGAAATTCCAATAATTTGTGGAAATCAAATACAAAGTACAAAAGAAAAAATGATACGTTAGATTATATTACCGGTTCGAAAATGAATTGCTCTCCGCTCCGCTTTCAATCTACCATCAAATGGTAAAGAAGCTCCTTAAGTATTTATCTGTAGAGACACAAAAGAGAAAAATGATAAGTTAGATTATATTACAGTGAGTGAAGAGAATGAAGAGTTAAATTAAAAAAATACCGGTTCATAAATGAATTGTTTTCAGCCCCTCATCTCAATCGGGCGTGCGAGACTTGTGTAGCAACACCAATCTCTACAGAGGCAACGCATAAAGATTGAACAACATTCAGATCAATTAGAATAATTTTATATTAAACTTAACGACTATACAATACTCATATATATATATAAATACATTCTCACACCTCTACTTCAAACCGCTACTAAAACGGCTAATACCTCACCTACTACAATATTTTTCTACTATGACTGCTTGTTCACGCTCTTATTCAATTATACACTACGAAACGTTCTACTCTTTTTCTACACTTACATTACATCTTTCATGTGCTGCACATCCTTTAAATGTTTTTCGTATTACTATAAAGATTTGGAAAGATGATTACTTTGACATTTTGTGAGGTTGTATCGGCTGTCGCAGCTGACGTTATTATTATGAATTGTTTTAGTGAACATATCTATATATATCAAACTTAAATATTAATAGGGACTTCGAGCCGTGGGAGCGAAACATAAATTCACGTGTTAAGAGAATCTCTAGGGTTACCCACTTCTTGTATATTAATTAGTTATCGGGTGTGACTTGTTATTTGAGGTTTAAATTTCATTACCTCTCGCCCAAAAAAATAATAAGAAAAAAATAGGCCTATTTATAAATTCAAATTCACCAGCTACATTTTGCACTGGGTCTGGATTTTCTCTGCCGTAGCCAAATAATTAACTTGGATTGGCTATTCTAATTTTAAGAAAGCATTGTACATTGAGCAGGGTCACGTTTAGTCCTATAATTAATCGTCTTTAAACTAAATTAGATTTGCTTTTAATTTTAATAAAAAGCAGGAGTAGCAATCTGAAGAAAGGAAGTTTGGAAAACCAAATCGAATACTTTTACTTTTCTTCTTCTATCTTACAAAAATAGACGAAAAATCTATTTTATGTCATTGGTCTATTTAACGTTCTTACAATTTTGATAGTAGAATATAGTCTAGTACAATCGAGTGATAGTTTATAAAGATTCTGTGTATAGTTTGATAATTTTTTATTTGGTCTGGATAAACATCTATGTACTTAATCTACTATCAAAAACCTTTTATGTTTTAATAAAGTAGTACTAGGTGTAATGTCTACCAATCCAACATGAAATCTTTATTAGATCTCGTAAAATGTTTATTAAACTTTATAATAATACCTAGTAACACTCTATGATCTAAATCTCAAAAGTTGGTCAACACATGTTGATGATGGATTTTGTTTTATAGGGCATATTATATGAAGAAATTTGGTTCACTTTTTGCCTTTCATATATAAACGAAAAAACCAAAGGATGAAATATACTATGACACAACCAGACATCATACTACACGCGACACATCTATAATCATTACTCGTTGCTAATTTAATATCATGTTTTCATTGCACTGTACATATACATTTCATAACACTTTCTCTAATTCTCCACACACGCAATACTTTTAAATATATAAGAAACAAACTACTCATACTTAATGCTCATCTTAATTAACAACATATCTTTTACTCGCAATCACTATAATTATATTTATTGCACATTAATAACACTCATTCATACGTTTATAAGCTTAATAAATCTAGCCCAAATAAGCTAACCTAACTATACTTAAAAGAAGGGCCGAAAACAGCACAAAAATTCACTCGGACATTTCATCGAACACCTTGTGTGCATACATAAATTTAATAGTTTAACAACCAAATCTTGCAAAGATTTCACACACACAATAAATATCATCATCCACAATCACAATGTGACAACAATCTATCAATTTTAACAACAAATTAACAATTAACTAAACAAAGTCGAACCCAAAAGTTTAGGGTTGCTCTCACCTCTGTTCGACCTCTGTTAGTGGCGGATGAGGCTGGCGACACCAACCGAAGACCACACCGACGGCGCGACACCGGCGACAGCAAGGGGGGAGGAGGGCGGCGGTCGACGGCTGTGGTGGCGTGGTTTGTTCGAAATCGCCGCGGAACAGAGAGAGGAGAAGAGGGGGTTAAGCCCTAATGATCGTAATTGTTTCGAATCGGGCTGGGGGGCTAATTAAAAAGGGCCTATTTCGGCGGTTCTTTGTTAGGAACCGCCGAAATAGGCCCTTTTTAATTATTAAATAAATTAAATAGACCTATTTCGGCGGTTCCTAACAAAGAACCGCCGAAATAGATGATTAAATTTTTTTTAAAAAAAAGAAAATAGAAACACCTATTTCGGCGGTTTCATGTAAGGAACCGCCGAAATAGGTCTATTTAATTTTTTTTATTATTAAAAAGGGCCTATTTCGGCGGTTCATATCTAGGAACCGCCGAAATAGACCCCTTCTTTACATACTGTTAACATCTCGGGCCTCTATTTCGGCGGTTTTATCTACAACCGCCGAAATAGGGGCGCCGAAATAGACGTTTTTTGTACTAGTGTAACTCTCCTTCATCCTAATTCAGATGCATTTTCGAGGTAGGGTTAACATTTTTCGGACAATAAGAATGATGACTAAGTAGTGTTTTTTGTCAAGCATGTCATTAATAATGTCATTAAGTTGATGGGTCAGCACATGGTTAACGTTTTAATAATTGAATTATAGTTAAGGGGCTCATAGTCAAAGATGCTGTAACCTCAAGGTGATTACCAAAAATTATGATAAACACAAAGGGGTTAACTGTATTATGCCCAATCTTCAAGGGGTTACGAGTAATTTTCTGAAATATTTAATTAAGTGACACAAACTTTTTTAAAATAAAATTATTTATTCATTTGTATACATGTTTTTAATAAAAAAAATATTGGTTTTAAGATTTATTTTACCAATACTAGTGGTAATATCATTTTGTAAACGATAAAATATAAATAAAATTTTATATACATATAGTAATATATTGATCATATTTTTACCATTTCTTCATTGAAATGATTTGTACAAGTTCGTCAACGACTCATTTCCATGTCCTGAACCTCTCGTTGATAGATCTTCAAATCACGAGTATAACAAAGTGACAACATCAAGATCAATTAGTCTCACTGTTCTTCTCACATCCCTCTTTCTCAATTGTTAGACAAGTAGTGAGTATACCTACCTTGGTCAAAGTTTGGTTTCATCTTGATGAAGTTTATGCATCTCAGTCCAATGCTCGCGTAGGACAACTTCATCGATAATTGACATCTATGGAAAAGAGTTATAACAGGGCTCGCGACTTGGTGGGAATATGTTTATACTAATATCATTCCACAAAATAAGATCGATTGCTTGAATGTGACACCTATATATCGTGTTTCTTCGGTCGAGCAATTGAAGGTGAGGATTTTGTTCTAGAAAATAGGATAGAAATGAGAAGTTAAAGGTTGATTGTTGTTCGTAAGCATCCAACCTAGCATTAATACGAAAACATTGTAAATTTCAGTCAGAAAGATAGAACTAACTAAGAGAATCTATTAGGAGAAGAGAGGCAATGAAACAATGTTTCTTATTATATTGATCAGCTCAATCAGATAATGAGCAGAGGAATGAACCGAGAAATATATACAATGAGAAAGAAGTAGTTGGATACGGTAGAAGGTGGTAGAAGAAGTTTGTTACAGAAAATAACTGAATATAGAAACTGTAACAAAACATATGACAAACTTTATTAAACTTAAACTAACTATAAAAGTTTATACTGTAGCACCCCCCACCCCCAAGACAAGAATGGTGGGAATCCATTCTCGACTTGTAGAAAGTAAATCATGAACTTGAAATTCCCATCGAGTGATACTTCGCACGATACTGCTTGCCAGAGAGATTTTCGATCAACATATCAGCCAACTGAAACGAACTAGTAATATGAGAGACAGTAATCAAACTCTACTGTAGTTGATCCCTAACATAATGGCAGTCAATTTTGATATGTTTAGTTCGTTCATGAAGAACCGGGTTCCGGGCAATAAAGACAGCAGCTCTGTTGTCACATTTGACAGGAATGGGAATATTATCTGTAACACCAAGTTCCTTAAGTAACCTGCTTAACCAGGCTAACTCTGTAGTGACTTTGCGCAAGGATCTATACTCACCTTCTGCTGATGATAAGGGAACACAGGGCTGTTTCTTTGATTTCCAGGAGATAGAACCACCAAAATGAATGTAAAAGCCACTCACTGTCTACAAGAGACTGGGCAAGAAGCCCAATATGAGTCACAATAAGCAATGAGCTGTTGGGAAGCAGAATTGTTGAGCAAAATACCTGTCTCAATTGTTCCTTTGACAAATCTCAGAACATGAAGAGCAGTGTAATGACTGATGCATGGTTTGTTTAGGAACTGGCTTAAGAGTTGGACACTAAAGCATTGGTGAGGTATTGTATGTGTTAGGTAATTTAACTTCCTAATGATTCGTCTATATTTCTCAACATCAGAAATTTGTTACTGTCTCCCAGAAGAAGTTTCAGTCCCAACTCGAGAGGATTGGCAACAGCTTGACTGTTAAGAACTTGAAATTTCTCAAGAAGTTGCTTACTGTATTTCCTTTGCTTAACAATCATTCCAGTAGAAGTTCTAATAAACTTCATTCCCAAAAAGTAATACAATCCACCAAGAACTTTGATTTGGAATTCTGTATGAAAACTGTTTTTCAAACTCTGTATGCCATCTTCATCATTCCCGCATACAACCAATTCATCAACATAAACTCCAACGTGAATAACAAGACCAGAATCATGCTGGCTATATAGGGAATAGTCATTATAAGAACTTACAAATCCTTTGGATCGAATAAAAGTGGCAAGTTTAGTGTACCATTGCCTGGAAGCCTGCTTGAGGCCATACAAGGAGCACTTCAAATGACAAACTTTGTTCCCTTTTTCGGCTGATAATCCCTCTAGCAATTTCATATAAATATTCTCATGTAAGTAGCCATGAAGAAAGGCGTTATTAATGACTAATTGATGCAAATGCCAGCCCTTCTTAATCGCAACTACAATTAGGGTTCTAATGGTCATCATCTTTACCACCGGGGAAAAATTTTCTGAATAATCCACCCTATACTTCTATGCAAATCCACAAACGACTAATCGAGCTTTGTAACGTGCTAATGTCCCATCTACTTTCAATTTAACTTTGTATACCCATTTACAACTAATGGGCTTAGCTCCTTTGGGGAAAGAAACAATGTCCCATGTGTGATTTCTGTGTAAAGAGTCAAGTTCCACTTGCATAACCTTCCTCCATTAGGGATAATGATTAGCTTTTTGATAAAAAGTAGGTTCAAATATAATAGGAGTATCAAGAACACTGATACTGGTAAAACTAAGTGTCGAAGAAGGCAATGATGAAGCAGTAGAAACATGAATGTCGGTTAGAGAGAAAAGAGCAAGACTATTTGGTATGGGCTGATCAACAAAATTTAGTCTTGCAGCCAGTAAATCTATAAAGATCTCTTCTGGTGGTAAAGAGATGGATGATTGTCCTACAAAATAGTCACAGAGATGATATGATTGATTGTGTGTATGGGATGATCTCCTTGGAGGAATTAATTGAGCTGATTCACCAACTTCTTCTTTGGTAATGACATCCTGTTATTCACCAACTTCTTCTCTGGTAATGACATCCTGTTCCACAGGAACTATCTCTATGATCTGATTAGTAGACAAATTTGGAGAATTTTGATTTGTGCCTAGTGTAATTCTATTTGTATCTGTCACTGATTCCAAAGGAACGCTAGCATTATATATTATTCTCGGGAAGGGTAATGTGACAGATAGTCTAATCAATATCATGAAATGTATCTAAAGATGGTGGAAGGAACAAAAAGAACTCTTCAGTCGTGGATCGTTGTTCTTTAAAAGAAAAACAAGACTCATGAAATTTCACATCTCGACTGTGAACTTATAGTCTTGTCAGATAATCTCAGCAACTTATGACCCTTGCTTATCAAACTGGCCCTAAGTAAACACATCTTGTTGTCTTTTCTTCAAACTTGTGTTTATGTGGTTTAACAACGGAACCACACATCCAAAGGTGCACAAGCAATCAAAATCTGGTTTTTGACCATACAAAACCTCATATGGTGACTGACCTGAAAGAACTGCTGAGGGAATCTTGTTGATAACAAATGTAGCAAATTGAATTAATTCTCCCCAATATTTCATAGGAATCCCACTTTGAAAGAACAAGGCTCGACCAGTATCCAAAATATGGCGGTGCTTTCTCTCCACTCTACCATTCTAATGAGGAGTATGTGGGCAGGATCTCTGATGAATAATTCCCTCCTTTTGAAAGAACTGAATTCCTTTTTTGAGGCGCCTAGTTCGTAAGCATTATCATAACTAAGGACTTTGACTTTCTTTGAAAACTGTCTCTCATTCAAAGCAATGAAATCCTTAATACAGTCAAAGGAATCTGATTTATTCTTTAGCAACTTAGTCCACAAACATCTGCTTTTATCATCGACAATGTTGAGAAAATAGCAAGAACCATCATAGGTAGCAGTAAATAATGGCCCCATACATCAATATGTAAAGTGTCAAAACATTCTTCGCTAACAGATTCAGAACGAGAAAAGGGTAATCTATGTCCCTTTGCTCTGCTAAAATCATCACAAAGAAACTCAGAGGGAATAGCTTTATTACTTATCAGTCCTAGAGATATGAGATTTTGCAAAGGGGTATGACCCAGCCTTTTGTGCCAATACAAAGCTTTATTTTCCATTAAGGAACTACATACCAGTTTTTGTTACTTTTGACCTTTATTGAAAAATTCTACAAGCTTGAGTGTCGAGCCAGTATAAACCCTTCTCTTCTTTGCCTATAATGCTCTTAGCTTTGGATGTCTGGTCCTGTATCACACAAAACTTATCATCTAAGTAGATTTGACAATTGTTTTTTTTTTTTTGACAAACCTGTTAACTGATAACAGATCGTACGTAAAACTTGGCACCGGGAGAACATTAGGAAGATAAGAATCACTCCCTAAATGAACTTCACCAACGATCTTAGTCTGTTGAATCCTTACATGAGGCATACATACTGTCTAGCCATGTGGATTATTAATTATATCAATGAAGAAGTTTTTATCCCCACTTAAATGATCAGTTGCGCCAGTGTCTATAATCCACCTATCACAGGTACTACCTACTTTATTATCTCTGCTAATATTAGCACTAAGATAATAGGTAGATTTCATACCTGTGAAATGACAGTTGATAGATCTATTGCCATAAGACATATTTTGTAAGCAGCTAATAAGAAGGTTGATTTGCTTCTGGCTTATCCCTTTTCCAGATTGTTCATTTACTGCCTCATTCACGAAATTTCCAAGGTTGTCATTTACCAGGCAACAACTTTCTTATTTTTTCCAAACCTCCAACCAGCCGGATAGCCATTCTTGGCATAACAATTCTCTTCATTGTGACCAGTCTTATCACAATACTTGTACAATGTTTTTCCTGGAAATCCATGTTTCTGAAAACAATTTTCCTCTGAATGGCCTGTCTTTCCACAATAACTACAGACCTTTTTTCCCTTCTTATCAGTGTTTTGCCATTTGATAACTTGTTGCGGCTTATAGCCTTTATCAACTAAGTTAGAAAAACCTTCAGAGCTAAGATCAGATTTCTTTCCTTTTCCAGTTTCTCTCTACCGTTCTTCTGAGACAATTAAGGAGTAAACAGTTTCTAGACTTGGCAAAGGTTTCATCATGAGAATGTTTCCTCTAACGTTCAGAAGTTGACTTCATAATCCCATAAGGAAATCAAGAACCTTGTCCTCCTCTAAAATCTTATTGAGTTTCTCAATCCGACCACACTTAAAACAATCACATGAATTGATATTTATGACTGAGGTTAACTCATCCCAAATTCGCTTGAATTTGTTAAAATAAACACATATTGAGTTGACGCCATGTCCCAGACTATATAGGTCATTTTTGAGATTGAATCTCTGCGTTCCATCCACTCGATCATATTTGGCAATAAGTCCCTTCCAAATCTCTTTTGTCGTCAAGTGAAAAATTAAAGTTTCACAAATTTCTTTCTCCAAGGCATAACCAACCCGTTGCATCTATCCTAAGCAGTAGCTTTGGTAGCATCATCTGTCGGCCTGCTGATAGTGCCATATATCATGCCGATTTTGTTCTTCGAGACCAAGGAGATCATCACAGTGTGTTTCCAAGTTTGAAAAACCGCTCCCGTTGAATTTAGGAGAGATTATCATCCCTGGATGTTCAGCATTGTGGATATAAAGCGGATCTGAAGATTCAGAGCTGGCTCGAACATTGTTCAGGCTTTCGATAAACCTTTCAAAGCTAGAAGCATATGAAGTTTCTGTCATGGCGAAAGCGAGAAAATGAGATCTAGGTCGACTGGGACGGGAGAAGATCTAAATCGTTTGCAACGAACAAACAATCTTTCTAGATTGCTGCTCTGAAACCATGTAAATTTCAGTTAGAAAGATAGAACTAACTAAGAGAATCTACGAGGAAAAGAGAGGCAATGAAACATTGTTTCTTATTATTGATCAGCTCAATCAGATAATGAGCAGAGGAATGAACCGAGAGATATATACAATGAGAAGTAGTAGTTGGATACGGTAGGAGGTGGTAGAAAAAGTTTGTTACAAAAACTAACAAAATTTAGAAACTATAACAAACTAACTAAAAGTTTATACTATAACAAACATTACTCACCTAATGACCATTGTTTTTAAAATCTTGACCAAAGAGCATATAGAAGATGACTATGAACCGTAGTTGCTACCTCATGCTTGTTAACAAACCAAAAAACCACAACCGTATGATATACCTTACGTAATAAACGTATCATAGAAGCTTACGTGTCCAGTAGGCTAAAAGACCAATCATCATCAATCTTGATTGTCTCTAGAAGCTGTCGAAGCTTCACACAAACACCAACAACATCTGCATAAGGCAACCAACCAGTAGTAGTAGATGCCATAATGATATAAGAAAAGTGCAAATCTCCATCGTCAACATAATTTCGAGTCACCAACACCATAAAGATACCTAGAGACACTAGAAAAAAGCCAACCAAAAATTACAAAAGTAAGGACAATTAAATGATGATGAAATCCATCTCCCAGACAGGACACAGTGTTGAACTAAGAGTTCCAAAAAGAACTAGCTACATGAGATGTGCCAAAACTCATAAAGCTAGCAAGACTTGCACTCATAGCGTTAAAAATGTACAACCCAACCATGGCTGCACAAGTGCTATGTTGAGACTAACTATTTTTATTGACTGCCATTGACTCTAGCAACCCCTATAGGATTGTGAAGTGCAAACACCATCTTCATCCAGATTTGACTGAAAATCACCACCGTGCCCAATCGCTATGTTTAAAGTTGTGTTTGTCTGTTGATCAGTACTACGCCCTAGTCTTGATGTGTCTTCAACCAAATACATCTGCGACTTGTCGTAGCCACAACCACCGCCCACATGTAGTAAAAGCAGTAGAGCCTTGAAAGATCCCGCCGACCATACACCCTGCTCTAGTGACGAGTCACCACAATAACCCACCACAGCTTTCGCATCTTGCAACAAGTAGTGAGGAGACTGCAGCAAACACATGCCATTAAGAATCGGTGAACACAGACAGGCGGTGAGGAACTGGAGCACCACCAAAATTGTCCACCGTCACATGCAATTAGGAAGCAACCACTGACGGATTGAGATAGAGAAAGAGAGGGGAGTGCAGTACGTAGAGCATGTGAGGAAATGAGGGGAGTAGGAGAGAGAGTAGAATAAAGTAGGTTCTACTTTTTGCTTTTATTTTTGCTTTTTGTCTTTTGCATATAAGGAGTAATTAAGGGAGTGTGAGGGGGAAATAAAATTGGCTCACACACAGCCCTCATATGGGTTTTAAAATTTTATTTGCAATAGTGGACACACTAGTTTGATTTATTTACGCTCTCACCCCACAACTTCTCGTTTTTGACAGTTTTTACTATTTTCTCGTTTAATTGATTTTATTGGCTCTAGACCTTCACTAATGTTTATTAATGACTATTTGGTTGACCAAAATTATTACGAGTCTATTTGACCAGCTTTAAGTCACGTTTTTCCAGTTTCCTCGAAAAACACGCTTTAAGGTTCGTTTGTGTTTTTAATCCGTTTTAAGGATCCGTTTTCTTCGGGATTTGTTCCCTCATGATTATTTAAACATAATTAAGCTTTTAAATAACTTATTAGCCTAATTAATCACTATTTTTAATTACGGGGTATTTCATTCAGCCACTACAAGATGAAACCGTAGATCATGTGGTTTTATCACCTTCGGTCGATGATGAAGAAACATTTGATTTAGTAGACATAACATATACAGAAATTTAACAAGTAAACTTACATACAACTACTATGCAACATCAATATATTATTGATTTCATTTGTTTTTTAATTAGTGTATAAAAATATTTATTCTACTAAGTGTTTAACGTGAAGTTTGACATGCATGGGTTTTCATAGTGATGGCAGGTGGTAGAAGTTTTTTTAAATCTGGGTGGTCATTTGGTCGAAGCAGAAGCAGGGCCAGCACTTTTACTCCCCGAGGTGATTATTAGCAGGCTGTAGATGATCATGTGGATGGTTCCGGTCATGGATCCTCATTGGGTTCTACACATCCGCCCCCTTCACACTCCTTGTCAAGACGAGCACCCTAGAGACCCCTTATTTTGACTCTCACCCACACCATTCTTCTATTGTCCCAGATTCACAACCGTCTGTTGAGAGACGTCGATCTATATCTCTACCTTTACGCCGGCAACCTACTCCTCCACCTCCACGGCAGCCTACACCTCCACGTCAGCCTACTCCTTCATATTAGTCTACTCATTCACATCAGTATACTCCTCCACTACATGATGATTCACCACCATCTGATGAAGCACCGCATAGCTCAGAGGCTTCACACGGTGGTGGTGTTGATCCCCACGTGGTCATTACTATCTCTGACAGGTAAGTACTATGTAAGTAAAAAACAATTCTCAATAAACTTTGTTGTAAATATATATATGCTAATTGTGAATTTGTGACGCATTATATAATTATAGGGAGATACTACCTACAAACAAGGTTGCTCGTTCTTTTCTTCCTTGCTTTGAGACGAGGTGGTTTCCAGAGGGTTATAGTTGGGAGGGTTTGGGCCAGGACGGCCATAGATTCTATTTCAATGAATTCAAGGTATTTAACCATTCTTAATATTTAACTTCTTTTTTGTATATGTTATGCTTACACTTACTAATTTATGCAGAAGCGCTTCCGTTGGGATCCTGACCTTGAGAGTGTCGTCTATGAGATATTCTGCACCTTGGGCAGAAAACGATATTCAGACACACTCTACAAGATAAAGGCTAGGAAAATGAAGAGAAAAGTCAGAGATGAAATCTGGCAGGCTTGGGAACACCAATGGGCGAATGAGAAGTTTAAGAAGATCAGCGAGACTAACTCTCGCAACCGGAGGACTGAGCATACACCTGGCGGTGGTTTATCTACTCATGCATGCGGTTCTCGCTCGATAAAGGAGCATAAGAGGGTTCTGGTGAGTTTTTGTTTTGTAAGTGTATATGAAACTAGATGCAAGTACATGTGAATGTGAATATGAATGTGAATATGATAATGCAACTTTGAATGCACTATGTGAGTTGTGATTGTTATCAGATTCTGATATGTGCAATATTGGATTGTATATGTGTGGGCAAATGCATAAAAACAGGGGAGGTTATGTCAGATTTTTTAAGCCTTGATTGATTAATCATTATCTGATTCTGACTGAACAATCTTGGTTTTTATGTGTGGGAAAATGTAAAAAAACAGGGGAGGTTCTGTCAAATTTTTTAAAGGCTTGCTTCTAATTTAATCAAGTGTTTTTTTTTTGTAGACTAAGAAATACGGTACAGAGCCAGATGCTTACACATTGTTCATACACACTCATTCGAGCAAGGATGAGCATGGAAACAGTGTGCATGTATGCTCCAAGGTCGAGGACACTGCTGCAAGTGTTTTAATTTAACTTATTTAAGTTGATTACATTATTGAAATTTATTCATTAGCGAAGTACATATATTATATATATCATTGTGTTATGATTATGAAGCATAAATACGAAGAGCTGTTAGATGCTGCCACTCAGAAGTCAGCCACTCCTGATGATCCATCTCTACAAGCCACCCAGTAGACCCTAATGAAATTTTTTATAAGGTTGTTGAAGGTAAATCCAGAAAGCAGAGGGTCTACGGTGTGGGCGAGCTAGCACCAGCGTACTTCCCTGACTCATTTCACACCATCGGCACTAGCTCACGTGCTTCCGGCAAAGACCATAGCACATACGAGTCCATGAAGATGGAGATTGAGCGGGAGCTGAGTCAGAAGTTCGATGATAATTAATTACAGGCAGCACGTTTCTTATTGAGGAGAGGGAAGCGTTGCGCCAGGAGATGTTCAGCGAGGAGATGCAGAGGATGACACAAGCGCAGATCTCCCAAATGTTTCCCTCTCAGCAGAGTCGACCGTACGGTGATCCTGGTGCTGGCTCTAGTACGGGTGGATGGGGTCAGTGGCCTCGAGGTCCACATGATGGCTCAGGTGGTTCGGGTGGTCCGGGTGATCAGACGAGATATCGTCCAGGAAATGGGCATGGGGGGGGGGGGGGGGGGGGGGGGGCGGGTATTAGATAGATATGACATTTGACTTTGTTAACTTGAACTATGTTTGTATCAAATTCGACTGCACTACTTCATGGTATTGCTTATTTAGTGTGATTGTGTTGATTGAACATTTATTTTTTGTCTGCTTGTGGGATTAATGAGTACAACTCTTTATGGTATTGCATATTAAAGGTGGATATGAATAAAATGTATTATATGTCAACATTTACAGGTGAAAATATTTCTACAAATTAAAATATTAAATATTTTTTAAAAAAATGAATATAGTTTAGCGACGGAATAGCGACGGACATTCCGTCGCTAAAAATTAATCAGGAAAAAAAACAAATTTCCGTCACCAAATTAGCAACGGACGATTCCGTCTCTAATCCGTCACTATTTGGCGACGGAAGACGGCGTCCGACGCGACATTGATTTAGCGACGAAGGAATTAGCGACGGACAATTCCGTCTCTAATCCGTCGCTAATTCCGTCTCTAATCCGTCGCTAATATAGTTTAGCGACAGATTAGAGACGGAATTGTCCGTTTAGCGACGGATTAGAGACGGAATTGTCCGTCGCTAATTACGTATTTTCTAGTAAGCCCCCTATGAGCTTTCTCTCTCCTCCGAAAATGGCTCAAATCGAATCCAAATGCTTTGAAATTTTAACCCATGATAGAGGATGACATTTTAAGCATAATGGCTTTGGAATTTTGATTTTTCGAATTTCTAAAAAATTTTCTAGTAATTTCTGATTGAATCTGATGAGAAATTGAATTTAAAAATATTCCAATGTCCAAAAAATTTTTATTCCACCTTGGAAAAATCAGAAATATCATCCTTTACACGTTAAAATTTCATAGTCAAATTCTTTTTTGAAGCCCTTGAGCTAAAACGTCGATAAATCTTGATTTTTACCGGATTTTTCTATCTGTAAGGAAGCATATATAAGGAACCTTATCCCTTGATCAAATCAGAACTTCAAGAACCCTAACACTTCAAAAAATTCAGCCGTCACAACCTCCCCACGTTTTTACACATCTGAGCCCCAAAATTCCATCGAAATCTTAGAAAATCAACACCAAAACACTTTTTCCAACTCCCACAACATCAACAATCACCAAACCTTCACCAAAACACCATCAAGGCGAGAAGAACATCAAGAACAACAAGGAGTCATAAGCTTGGTTCAAAGTTCTTCCGGATCCGCCATCAACGAGGCCTCCAAAGAATCCCGACGTGAAGAAACACCTTGAATCCGGAGGTAAAACAGGTTAAAGTTCAGGTTTTCTGACTCTCCTCGTTTCCATTAACTCTCTGTTAAAATTTGGAATCAAAGCGAGCTTTTTCGGCTCCTGAATTAGCGTTTTCCTTTGTTTCTGCCTAATAACTTGTTCACTAAGTTTCGTACTTAATTCAACTTCAAATTGAAAACTTTTGATTACTAACGTATTGTACATATTTCAGGCTACACGTCTATATATTTTGAGCCGAAAACACCGTCGGGAACCACCAGAAACTCCTGTCCGTGGGTGGTCCGTGGCCACGGACACCCGCGGACGGCTGCGGGATTTTAAATTTTTCAAAATTTAGGTTTTTCTAAACAATGTCCGGGCCCACGGACGTCCTGTCCGTGGCCCCGGACTTTTTCAAAATTTTGTTTTCTCTTAAATTTGACTTTTCTGAATAATTAGGTTAACTGAGGTCCGTGGTTTCGGACAGTAGGTCCGTGGCCTCAGACGAAAACAAATTTCACCTAATTCTGCCTCTGAAACCCTAGTTTAGGTAGTTTTAATTTCCACTTTTATTTTCTGTCAAAAAATATAAAAAAATCAAAAACTTGCGCGCTTAGGTTAAAACAACTTTGTAGTAAGCCGTAAATAAACTAAGTAGAGGAACAATGACCTAGGAGGGGTAATGAAAGTAATTTGAACCCTAAATAAGTCAAATATCAAGCCCCTGAACCCGAACTCTCATTTCCTAATTTACCCTAGGTCAAAATTAGGTGGCGACTCTAATTAGGTTCCAGTGAGCTAACTTAGAATTTAATAACTAGTGTTATATGACATAGTTATTAAGCTTAGGTTATAAATGGACCTAGAATCCGATCAGATCCTAATCAACCTGAATTAACATAGGATATGGTTCAAAAATCGAGGCTCACACCAAGTCTCTCTTGATCAGATTCCATAATAGCCAACATTTAAACAAGACCTTCACTACCCAGTCTGGAGACAAGCTATGCTAAGTGAATTTCAGGCCCTCCTCAAAACTCAGACTTGGGAGCTTGTACCTAGACCACCTAAAGCCAATATACTAGGGGTGAAATGGATCCTCAAAACAAAGAGAAAGTTATATTACAGTATTAAGAGGCACAAGGCAAGACTTGTTACCCGTGGGTTTACACAGACAGAGGGTTTGGATTACACAGACACCTTCAGCCCTGTGGTTAAGCCTTCAACCATCAGGGTCATTCTCACCTTAGCCACTATCTACTGCTGGCCCATTCACCAATTGGACATTCAGAATGAATTTTTGCATGGGGGTTTACAAGAGTGTGTGTATATGTCACAACCACCAGGTTTTCTACATCCTCTACTGCCTAACCATGCGTGTAAACTCAAGAAGTCAATTTATGGCCTAAAGTAGGCACCGAGGGCCTGGTTCTCTAAGCTCAGCAATACCCTAATCTCTATAGGATTTAGAGAGTCCAAAGCTGATCCTTCTCTTTTCACTTATCATAATGAAGGAGAAACTCTATTTGCACTTATATACGTGGATGATATAATTTTCACAGGCAACTCCCAGCTAATTCTCAAGCAGTTTATTACTCAGTTAAGCACAGTTTTTCCAGTAAAAGACCTTGGGCCAGCACACTACTTTCTGGGTATACAAGTGCATCACACTTCATCTGGGCTTTACCTTTCTTAGGAACGCTACATCAAAGATATTGTTTCCAGGGCTAATCTACTCAAGTCTCGACCAGTAACTACACCTATGGCTCCTTCCACTCTATTGACAGATCCGTGAAGCCCTAATTTTCCAGATGTAAGTCTATTTCGCATTTTAATTGAGGGTTTACAATACATTACCCTCACTCAACCAGAAATAACCTTTGCAGTTAATAAATTATGCCAAAACATGCATGTTCCCAAAGAACTCCATTGAAAATCCCTAAAACGAATTATTCGGTACCTGAATGCCACAACGAATCTCCGGCTTCACATCTCTGCAACATCCCCTCTACAGCTCTCTATGTTCGCTGATGTAGACTGGGGAGGGACTCAAGACACAGACTTTTGATCTACCATGGGCTTCTGCGTCTTTCTCGGCCGCAATCTCATCGCCTGGCAATTGAAAAAGCAGCCCACTATTGTCAAGTCTACCACTGAAACGGAGTACCGGTCACTGGCCCATGGAATGTGTGAGTTAATCTGGGTGCAGCAACTTCTTGGCGAGCTTGGTGTTTACCTTCGTTCTTCTCCAATTCTCTGGTGCAACAACCTTGGGGTGACATATCTGGCTGCCTACCCGGTTTTGCACTCTCGGGTCAAACATGTGGCCTTGGACTTTCATTTCGTTCGAGAGAGAGTGGCAAACAAGTCCCTACAGATACAATTCATTCACATCGCGGATCAAAAGGCAGATATACTGACCAAACCATTATCAAGCCCACTGTTCAGTCTTCTTCGATCCAAACTACAACTCATCCCGTTTGAATCGCGGGAAGGTATTCAGGCCCAAGATCAGTCTTAGCCCAAAAGTAATAAAACCAGCTCAGAATAATAACATGTATTATAGAAAGTCTGTGTACATATGTGGAAACCCTACTATTTGTAGTAAACTAGTGTAGCCATAAATAATTGAATGCGAATAAAACAATTTCATTCCATTACAATTCAGAATGCCATACTGTCCTTTTCTTCCAATTCTCGTCCACCTCAGACATCCTGGAATGGTATCGAATCAGTCACCCATGATTTTTTCAGGAACTTATTCACTTCCACTCTCCCACCGTCATCACCTCACTTGCTTTCCTATGTTGAAGGTAGAGTTCCTTCTGATATGCATGCATCCATGGGTTTACCATATTCTAGGGAGGAGGTTCAGCTTGCTTTCAATCAGCTAAACCCCTCAAATGTAATACCCCCATCCCACATCGGGATATGAGTTTTAATGTGAGTAGTTTATAATAATACATATGTGTTGACTACAACAACAGGCTTTCCACTTTTAAGCCCAAGCTAGGATTGAGGGCCTAAAGTGGCTAGTTTTTAAGCCTGGATGGTTTGAGAGCTAGGTTGTTGGACAGTTACCCATATGGGGTGTTACAAATGGTATCAGAGCCGACTCGGGACCGTGCCGGGATGAGCTACCCGACACCTACCGAGGAGGTCCATGGGACTTGGATTTAGGCTTGCGACGAGGACGTCGCGTTCTTTGAGTTGGGGAGTATGTAATACCCCCATCCCACATCGGGATATAAGTTGTAATGTGAGTAGTTTATAATAATACATATGTGTTGACTACAACAACAGGCTTTCCACTTTTAAGCTCAAGCTAGGATTGAGGGCCTAAAGTGGCTAGTTTTCAAGCCTGGATGGTTTGAGAGCTAGGTTGTTGGACAGTTACCCATATGGGGTGTTACATCAAAGGTGCCAGACCCGGATGAAATCAATGGTTTCTTCTTGCATACTTACTGGTCCTCTGTATGGAATGATTTTATAGACAAGGTTCTATTGTTTTTAAACACAGATGCTCATTGTGCTGGGATAAATCATACCCATATCTCCCTTTTGCCCAAGAAATCATCAGCCAGTTCTATTGCAGACTATAGGCCTATATCCTTATGCAATACAATCTACAGAGTAATATCCAAGGTACTAGTCAATCGTATTCAGCATGTAATGCCGTTGGTGATCTCCGATAATCAAGGAGCTTTTGTTCGTGGGCGGCTGGCCTCTGATCAAATTATGTTGGCACATGAAATCCTCTCCACTATGCGCAAATCTACAGCCAAACAGAGAGGACATTTCGCATTCAAGGTGGACATGTCCAAAGCTTTTGATCTTTTGGAATGGTCTTTCATCTTGGAGGTCTTGACAAGTATGGGTTTTCATCCTTCTTGGATTAATCTTGTTCATAAATGTCCTTCAACAGTCAGCTTTGCGGTCTTAAACAATGGGCATCCGGGACCTACATTCTATCCATGGCGTGGTTTAAGGCAAGGTGATCCCCTATCACCATATCTCTTTATTTGTTGCATGGAAGTGCTAACATCCTCCCTCAATCTAGCCCAACAAGTGGGCATCTTTCGAGGTTTTCAACTGCCAGGATCCTCCCTATCCATCAACAGCCTCCTATTTGCTGATGATTGTCTTCTATTTGGGGCTGCAACTCCTCATAATGATATGGTGCTGGACCAAATACTTGATGAATTCAAACATGCCTCTGGTCAGTGTATTAATCTGGAAAAATCGGGTTTGATGTTCACCTCTAAGTTGGATCCACATTTAAAGCAAACAATTTCTTCCACTCTGGCATCAAGACAAGTTCAAGACTTAGGTCTTTATTTAGGATTCCTAAGCTCTATAAGAAAGTCTCGTTGTGCCCTTTTCAATTATATTGTTGATCGAGTAGCTAAACGTATATAGAGTTGGACTCACAAAGTTTCACAAGTTGGCCGCACTCAGCTCATTAAATTAGTCTTGCAGTCCATTCCCACTTATATTATGTCAGTTTACTTATTGCCTCGCTCTCTTTTGAAACGCATCCAACAACTTCTGGCACGGTTTTGGTGGGGCGGTACACCCAATAAGTCATCTATCCACTGGAAGAAATGGATTCATTTATGCAAGCCCGTTTATAAGGGAGGCCTGGGTTTTAGGGACCTCAGAAGCTTTAACCGGGCTTTATTGGCAAAACAGTTGTGGAGAATCATAACAGAACCATCTTCCTTACTCTCAAAGTTCTATCATGACAAATACATTAATACCACACCACTTATGCAGTTAAAGGCTTCATCCTCAGCCAGTCCCCTTTGGAGAGCTTTGCTTACCACTCGTGATTTAATCCAGCTGGGAGGTCGTAAACGTATCATTTCAGGCACATCAACAAACCTAACTGATCGATGGCTTTGTAATAAACCAGGAGGGAAACCTTTTCCCTGGAAACTACCACCTTTAGCTCAACATCATGCTTCATCCTCTAATTGCCTATGACAGCACATGGAATGTCGACTTAATCAATAGATGATTTCTTCCTGAAGATGTGGCTTTTATTTTGGCCATCCCACTGCCACAGCAACAACGCTCTCCTGGTCTCAACCCTCCTCTAGACCAATGGGTTTGGGGCCTTACGTCTTCAGGGGCTTACTCGGTCAAAACAGCTTACCAGGTTGATTTTCTGGCATCGTTGTCTTCCTCCCAATCAACTACCTCCTCTTTAATATTAGGTCGATCATGTAAGATATTGTGGTCAACTGAGCTTCCCTCTCGTATTAAGCTACTGGGCTGGAAAATTTTAATGGGAATTCTACCTACTAAAACAACTATCCATGATCGGCTGAAAAATTCCATGGAGTGTGGATGCAAAGTTTGTGGGGAACCAGAAACATTGGTCCATGCTCTACTGGCATGCTCTGCCGTGACTCAGTATTGGTCAATGATGAACATTCAACTGCCTCACCTCCAGAGTGATCAAGCTTTTCTTTATTGGTACTATCACATATGTTTGCATCAGTCAAAACTTTTAGTTCAGGCCACGACTACTCTTCTTTGGCTTCTTTGGTTTGCGCGTTGCCAGTACAATTATGGCCATACTCAGTCTTATGAACAAAGCTGGTGTCAAGCTAATCTTTTCTTGGCCCGAGCAACGACTTTTGCAGCCGCCTCATTTACTAGTCTGCTCCGTCATCGGGACTTGCATCATCACTAGACTTGGCTCGAGCTTTGGATTGACGCCAGCGTTGATCCACAGTCACGAGTGGGATACGCTTATGTTGGCCGTGTTAGTCAGGACACCTTGCATGTAGGGATGCATGGTACGATCGGGCACATCACGTCTACTGATGCAGAGGCCATGGGGCTTGAGTCTGCTGTCGTGCCCTTGGTCTATCGCCATGTTCGGGTGCTCATGGATTGTAAGCCTATTATTGACTACTTATCCACAGGAGCATCCTCTTCACTCCTGCCATCCACCTTGTTTATCCTTAACAGGTTGTCTGCTTTAACCACCAGTTTCGAACAAATATGTTGGTTTTATGTCCCTAGGACTGAAAATTTGTCAGCTTATGCGCTAGTGAACCATGCACGCTGTTCTAGGAACAAGCTTCATAGGACCGGATTCTATTCCAGAATTTGTACTAATCCTTTGTGCTACTTAATATAAATGCAATGGTTGTTTAAAAAAAAAATACAATTCTCGATACGGATACTCTCTTTATACACGACTGGAAATTAAGCAAACTCTTTTTTATATAAAAAAGGTATAACGTATACAGTATATTAATCAAATTTACATTCAATAAAATATCCCGGATCGAAACCGTAGTTTTAACTTTGGCAAGTAAATGAATCTTCCCCAAAAATTATCACTAGCTAGTAGCTACATACATAATTCAGAAAACTGCAGCTAGTTAGTAGAACTCAGCCTAACCCCGTTGGGATAGTCGTCACACCTCTCAATATTGGGAAACAGATCACTAACCCGATCAATCCCACCTTTAGTCTTACAATTAAATTTCGGCGGCGCATGGAAGCAAGGATCAATAGTTGGCGCTCTTTTACAAGCGGAATCATCATCATTTCTCGTCAGAACCCAGGATTGTACTCCACCAAGCCCTTGAGCAACGTACCCGAATGTGGATTGCGCACTAGTGACAAGTTCATCACATAAGCTAAGCATGTACATTTCAACCCAAGCCTTGATGTTCTGTCCCTTATCTTGAAAACGCTGGTGTCCCTCATTGCTGGGTTGGTAAACACCTAGTATTTCAGTGCCATCAGTGGTTTGAGAAGTGTTGTAGATTAATCGTAATCCGTCGGCGAATTCAGAGTAGAGAGATGCGATTAGGATTGCTTTGGTGGGAGCTGATGAGGAGGAAGTGGAGTTGTTGGGTTTTGGGATTTGGGTGTTTACTTTAGGGAGAATGTTGGAATTGTTTTGTGTACAAGTTAGGATCTGATGTAACATTGTGTCAGGAGGGGATGATTTTGGTTTTGGATTGAAAATTCGGAGTTGAAGACCGACACGGATATCAGCTTGGGATAGATTAGTGTCGTAGTAGTCAGTGATGATTTTCCAAGCTTGATTTGATGGGAGGAAGAGATAGTGACCTAAGTGATGGAAAACAGAGGGGAACGACATCGTTTGTGGAGGAAACATGTTGTTGAGTTCAGGTAGGTAAGTGGGAGTCATGAAGAGTGAAGGTGTGAAGTAAACATCAGATGCGAGAATTAGTACGGGAACTTTGGTGATGAGTTGATGTGATTCGTCGCAGTGGAAGAATCTAGTTCTTCCGGCACCGTGTTCTAAGTATGCGTGTACGGCTGGTGGGACTGAGATTGGCATTTGCCAGTTGTTTCTCTGTCGTGCTGCGACTACGGAGTGAAAGGTTGGGAGGTCTCGGATTTGAGCTGCGGATTTGTATGGGAAGTTTTGGGGTAAAAGCCATGAGGAGTATGGGAATGGTTCGCAGAATAGGTCGGACATGTCGGTGCCGAAATTGACGAGAAGGACACGATCGGTGAGAAGTGCGTATAGAAAAGCTGAAGCTAGGCTTATGATTCTGTTACCGAGGCCGCTGAATGGGTACCATACTAGGTAGTTGCAATCTGTGGTGGGAATACCAGCGGCGGCGGCGTTTGTGTTGTTGTTCGTTGATTGGAGAAGGTAGTGGACGGTTCGGTTGTAGGCATCGGTGTAAGGACCGCAACGGCGGTGGAGATGTTCGTAGGAGCGGAGCTTGGAGAGGAGGTATGAGGAGGGTTTGTGTGATAAGGATTGGCGGGTTCGGTATGAGGAGGATTGTTGTCTGCTTAGACATGATTCTGGACCGAAAAGCTTCGGAGGTAGCAGGTCGTTGTTGTAGTCTTGAGATGTTGAAGCTGAAAGTATTATCAATGAATTATGAGTGATCGAATAGCTAGCTAGCTAGATCGAGAACAGAGAAGAATATGTAGTAGTGCGTTGCTTACTGGTAATTGATTGAAGGAAGAGTTTATATCCTTCATCATCGTTGTAAGTTTTGTCCAATAGAAGCAGAATCGTGAGCGTCATTGAGATGACGAGTAGGCAAGTTTGAATTCGCAATAACCGAGCCATCTTCTTCCAGCTCATTATCCCGAGGAAAACAAGATATACATAGAAGACTCACTCAGCTCCTACTATAGATGGATTGAAGAGGATCAATCTGAACAACATATACAGACATCAATGAAATGAGAATTACAGGTACAAGAGCATAAACATTAATTAAGTTTTAGACATTACAAAATTGTTAGAAGGAGAGAAATTTCAATTGCATTGACAGCAAAATTTGGCAAACGCCCACCCACCCTCCTACTAGTAAGTATTGTGCAAGAGTCAGCAGTCCAAACTCCTTAATTCCTAGTACGAGCAGCTGGAGAAAAAGAGAAACGCGTCAATTACCATTGGATCTTGAACCGAGTCCTTTAATACTAGCTAATTGTATGTATGTCATATTAAGTCAACCAAATTGAGTACTCCATACTTCAATCCACTTTACTTCCACAGTACACCAAAACAAATCGGCCATGCTGCCATGAGCCAGCCAGCAGACAATATGTACGTGTCATTAACCAATTTATATGAAATTAAAAAGTAGTATTCCACTTCTCATTCTAAATTACAGATCTCTACCACTTGCGTTACATAATTACAGACCCCAACAAGCCTTGTGGATCTAGTCATCCTATATACCCCCTCCCGCCGTAGTGCTAACTTTAAGAGACATGTACAGGGGTCGAGGGGGGATGGGGAAGGAGAGCCCTGTTGGTGATGGAAGAGTGCAATAGATTGTGTTAACGGCAGACTAACGGATAAGATGACGGATAATGAATGACATATAACTTGGAAATTATAAAGTAAAAGGGGTGATGGTGGGATTTGTAATTGTCCAAAAACACATACTAATACGTACTCATCTGCAATTTCGTGATACTCCAAGAGTTGTGAACGTAATTTCCGCTTAATTTATACATGGATTAGGGTGCACTGCACTGCAGCTCTGGATTCGTGCTCAACCTTGCTTTAACTTCTTTCTTTCTTTTTGACAAAATCAAGCTTGCCTAACTTAGTTCTGCTGCCTGCCACAATATATAGGACCGTGGACTATTGCATACTTTATGCATGTAGTGTGTACGTATAGATCCGGGGTTCAAACAAAGGCCTTCAGATCCTACAATGTTATTAATAACCCTTTAATTTTATTCGTATAAATAAACATTTACTGTATGTATTGTGTAAGCATATTTATAGTAATTATAAAATACAGTTACATGATTCAATTTTTGGAAACACCGAATGTTAACAATCCATATAGATGACCAAATACAAGGTGGCTACCCGGCCTGGCTTATTATGGACTAGTCAAACCCAAGAAACAACACGACCTGGGACAAGTCCCATGACCGGGCCTAACCGTTTCACGGTGACATCGAGAAGATTAATCTTCTTTCATACTCACCTGTCCTGTCCATTTATGATTGACAATGGTCCCGTTCGTTTCAGCGATCCACACATAAAGTCACTTTTGTCAGAAAAAAGAGGATATTTGTCAAGTTTTGATTGGACTAAAATGAAACTCTAGACACATGTCAAATGTTAATAAGTTAACTGCAGTTAGATTTAAGTTTTCGCAGCAAATGCTGCGTTTCACAATCGGGATCGAACGCACCCAATATCTTTTAACTTTTAACACATTCAACCTAGAACAACTAATCATGGTGACTTTATCCAACGCACCAAAACCCGCATTTGATTCCGGCGGGTGAACGGACGTCCCTCATTGTCTTGACTTAATATTAGGTCACTTCGATAACCACTACTGTACTATGTGCCAAGTGTCGGTAAAATATTGGTTTATTATAGGTATGCCCCACAAAAATCCCTGTTATCTTTACCCCATTTGTTAACTATAGTTAGCTTAAAATAACTTTATAAAGGGCTCATTCGCTCCGTGCTTGAAAAAAGCAAAAACAAGCTTTATGTTAAAGCTAACTCTGGTTAACCAAAGAGAAAGGACATGTGGGATATGGTGGGCCTGATTTATTAAATAACTTAATTACAAATTGACATTTGCACCCACTTTTTGTATAAAACTCCACAATTTTATTAATGCCGTGTTGCAGTAAAATCTACGTCACTAGCAATCTCATTCAGGCGCCAGATCAAAGAAGCATCAATATTCATATCCAGGTTCTGAATTTTGGTCATACCTGATGAAGCACTAAAGCATTTTACAATAATACAGACTGTTAATCACTTACTACACACCTTAATTCATAAAGTTCCCCATTATATGTGCGGAATATATAATTGGTTTGGTAAAAAACTGTTTCCTGGTAAAGCTTTAGCCAAATTAATTGCTACTATTTTCCAATCAGGACTCGCTTGGAATAGGTACGACACTATCCCCTTGACGCAGAAGCCATGACAAGGCTAGCTGGATTGGTGTACGTTCTTGGAAAATTTTCATCAAAATATCGTTTTAGGAAGAAAAAAAAATTACACGGAAGTGTTAAATGGTGACACGGAAACCGCCCCAGTGTAGTGCTGCTTCTGGTAAATGACCAAAAATGCCCTAGTTTCTGGTCATTTTAACTAGAAGCCGCCCTGACCTAATGAGGTTTCTGGTTAATCGACGATAAACCCACCAAGGCATGGCAGTTTCAGTGCCAATTTTTTTCCCAATTTTTGATCAGTTTTAGTGATGCTTAAACGGTCTTCAAAATCGATGAAATTTTGTAAGATGATAGTCAAATAGTTATATTTCGGACCTATGCCATTAACCCAGCGTTTCGAGCTCATATGGGACCCACACAACTTCATGAAAATGACACCAGAGTTAGTGCTTTATGTATTATTATAAGCATAATCGTTTTTTTTCCAATTTTTGATCAGTTTGTGCGATGCTTAAGCAGTCTTCAAAATTGATGAGATTTTGTAAGATGGTAGTCAAACAGTTATACTTTGGACCTATGTCATTAGTCAAACGTTTCGAACTCATATGGGACCCACTTAACTTCAAAGAAGAGCATCAGAGTTAGATGTTTTATCTTTAGTAAAAATAACATTTTTTGTATTGATACAAACTGTATGAAATAATAATAATAAAAAGAACATATTTCTAATAATTTAAAAATAACACTTCATTCATCTAAAGTGAGAACATACATTGTTTTTGTGTGCTTCCTAAAGGCACAACCTATCTAGGCAGGAGCAATGTATAGTATTAAACACCAAATAGAAAAACTATAATTAGTAGTATCCCCGGTTTGGGCAATTTTTCTTGTTAGGACCTGTTTGTAAACAATGACGACAACATCTATGTTCTGCTATAGTTTCATTGTTCTCATCCATGTCGTTGAATATCTGAGAATACTTCGGCCTTCCTCTTATAGTTCGTATTGCATCTGATTGTGGTACCACTTTAAGTCCTATATACGTGGGCCAGTTGTGCTCATTGCCAAGTAGAGTAAAAGGATCACCACTGTAAGCATCAATCATTGTCCCCAGCTTATATACCGGATGATCGTAATTGTTCCACAACAACTCTGTTTTGTAGCACACAACCATCACGTGAGAGCATGGGTATTAGAATGCTTGCCACTCACTACATTCACAACTCATCTCATTGAAGTCAACTTTGTATTTTCCTCTGTTTCTTCTCATAGCCACCAACCCAAAATCTTCAATCTCATACACTTGGTGTATAGCATCAAATCGACTGACATTGTGATTATTTGACAGTCTTCGATTATTCTCGATCTTGGTTATGGAGTAGTTTGTGTATAATGTTGTTCCCGTGAGTCATTGCCCATTGTATGTATCAAGGTTTTTGTTGAAATATGTTACTAGCGTAACACCCCATATGGGCAACTGTCCAACAACCTAGCTCCCAAGCCAGTCGGGCTTGAAAAATAGCCACTTTAGGCCCTTAATCCTCACTTGGGCTTAATAGTGGAAGGCCTTGTTGTTGTATTCCACCCATATGTATCCTTATATACCGTTTACATTACTACTCATATCCCAATGTGTGATGGGGGTATTACATACTCCCCCATTCAAAGAACGTGACATCCCCATCGCAAGCCTAACATCCAAGTCCCATGGACCACCTCGGTAGGTGTCGGGTAGCCCATCCCAACACGGTCCTAAGTCCTCTCTAATACCATTTGTAACACCCCATATGGGCAACTGTCCAACAACCTAGCTCCCAAGCCATCCGGCTTGAAAACTAGCCACTTTAGGCCCTTAATCCTCACTTGGGCTTAATAGTGGAAGACCTTGTTGTTGTAGTCTACCCATATGTATCCTTATAACCGTTTACATTACTACTCATATCCCGATGTGGGATGTGGGGTATTTCAACTAGCTTGTGCAGAGTGTTGTTGACGATGGTTGTAATTGGTAGTAATCAAATGCTTTTGAGTACTTCATTTATGCACTCAACCAAGTTGTTGTCATTTGCCCCCATCTCCTACCATCATCGTATGCCCGCGACCACTTCTCAAATGGTAGGTCAGTGAAGAAACGTTCAATGTTGGGGGTGCTGGGATAAAAGGTGATTATACCTTCTTTGAACGCAATGCTTCCTAAACTCATACATTGAATAACAAAGAATATCTCAATGTTAAAAATGAAACAATTAAGTTATTTCAGGAAGCATAGTATTGAATAAGTTAGGGCACCTGTATTAACGAGATACTTATTCAACTTTTTGTTGTAGATGCTTGTCTGAAAATTTGATGCGATACATTGTATGCAGTAGAAGGGGTAACCCATTGGGGGTTTCTAGTATTCATCTGATTCGATAATGCTCATGATACCTGGCGCATGGTCTGTAATTATAGACACAACGGTTCCTTCACCTATCACATGGAGCCGCACCTTGTCGAGGAAGTACTTCCAAGAATCCAAGTCTTCAGACTCGACTATAGCAAATGCAATAGATAGGTATAACTTTGTTGTTTCTATCTTGTGTTGCCACTATCAACAGCTTGCCTTTGAACTTACCATATAAATGGGTCCCATCTATTTGCAGCATGGGTTTCAAGTGCTTGAATGTTGATATGCAAGGTCAAAAAGCCCGAAAGCACCAAGGGAAGTACTTCACTTGTGTTGTTTGGGTGTCGTCTTCATAACCTGGAACCACATTTAGATTAACAATAGACCTTGGTATGATATGTTTATGGCCATGAATAATCTTAGTAGTTTAGCATACAAATCGACCCAATCTTCATATATTTTTATCGTTTATGTAACACCCCTCTTGTTAAACTCGTATTAATCACTCTCGTAGCATAATTAAAGACATCTTACAGCGGAAGTTAAATAACAATAATCCTCACTCGGGTGTCACATGCCATTACTCACCCATGTGAGTAAAGAAGCAATCATCAAACATAACACTAGAATCGATAACCGCTATGATGATCCGAGATATCTTACTACTAACAATAACATACTAAATTCATTCACGTAGACTAGTGAGCATCCAAATATTCCCATTGTTCACATAGTAATGTGTAATACAAACTAAATACGAAAAGTGTGAAATTAAAAGACGTTGTCGACTACCCAACGATCCTGCACTCCGGCTTCAACGCGGTCAATGTCCTGTAAGCAAATGCCGTGGAGGCTCAGCGAAACGCTGAGTATGCTAGGTATTATTTTGGACCCTATCGGTCACTTAAATTGTTTTAACCGTGTTAATATAAGGTTGATTACATGCTGGTTCATTTTACAGTTATAGTGAAAGCAGTAAATGGCATGAGTAAACACATAACAGTTCATCGATATGATTACACCTTCACAACACACATCATACAACAATCATTCAACATATGAAACGAATAAATACGAGGATGTACATGTTTTTACGTGAGGATGTACATGTTTTAGTGAATATTTGTACAGGTTTGTATGATCATCTGTACAGTTTTCTTTACGTTCTGTGCTCCATACATATGACTGGTCTTGTTTTGAAGAGGTTGAATTTAGGTGAACAATGATATAATTTTTTTTTCATTTTGAACTTAAATATTAAGAATTATAATAATTAGAATTTTTATGATAAAAAAAGAAAAAAAAGAGTTTCATCTTTGGCTACAATCCCAAGACCCGCCGTAAAAGAGAATACAAAAAATAAGGGGCTGTTCTTTCATTAGTTTTAGTAAATTAATCTACTTTTCAAAAAGTATGGGACACATATTATGCTTTGATTGGATATTTCTATACCCATACCCCACAAAAGTTGACTATAGTACACATGACAAACCACTATTAGTTAACTACACTCAACTTTAACAAAAAAACTTGTATTTGAAGCTTTATCCCAAATATTAAGCTCACCACAGAACAACCCTTAAAATAAAAAAAACCATCACACACTGTGTTCTTTCTAAGGTTACGTTCGATAACGGTGGGCAAACGCAGCAAATGCTGCGTTTGTTTTAATGTCCCTGTAGTTAACCATTTATATACT
Source organism: Limonium bicolor (assembly GCA_023374045.1). Taxonomy (NCBI): domain Eukaryota; kingdom Viridiplantae; phylum Streptophyta; class Magnoliopsida; order Caryophyllales; family Plumbaginaceae; genus Limonium; species Limonium bicolor. The sequence continues at coordinate 429,159,949 of CM041776.1, forward strand.
GCCATGTAACTGCAGTTTACAATTTTGTTCAATTAAAATGTGACATCTGTCTTCTACTTTTTGAAAAGTGCACATTAATCTCCCACCACTACGTATCGAACGCGGTCTAAGGGGGCGTTCGATCGCTAGCTCCAAACGCAGGTATACCTGCGAAAAGTTTAATGTTACTGTGGTTAACAAAAGAGAAAGTGACATGTGTGGAGTGATTAAATTTCATCCAATAAAAACATTACACATGTACATGAGTTATTTTAAAAAGTGACATTAATCTCCCTGCACCACAAATCGCTGCAGTAGAACGACCCCTAAATTGCTCCAACTCGCAAATACCCACACTCCTGACGAACTACACATTACTCCGCCATAGCCAAAATTTTGATCCCGCTACTTTCTCCACGGTTGTCACTCCGGGCAGCTTCATTTGCAGTTATCGTCCATCGT